>ML341569.1:0-48258 GCA_005239505.1 Nicotiana paniculata | reverse complement strand
TCAGCTTCTGGAATAAACTAGAGTATGATTCAGCCAATGGGGTGAATTTTTCTGCCGGCCTTTACTCTCGACCATAATCCTTCCTGGGACGAGCATTGAAGGGTGCCCGAAAATTTTGCTATTGAGGTCGGGGGATCCTTGAATCTGGTGCTCGTACTTGTTGATTAGGAGGCCTAGCATAATACTGAGCATTGAACACTGTGTACTGTGGTGGGCCCACAGAGTATTGAGGAATTGGTGGAGGATAATAATGTTGAGGGTAGCTGGATTGCCCCTGCCAAACTTGCACATAAGGGTGCGGTGCCCTCCTGTGAACTTCCCTGGATCCCGAAGTCATCATGGACCCCTCATGTCTCTTCTTTTTATTTCTTAAACTTCCCGACCCATTTTGGATAGCTTGAGTAGTGGTTTGAGAGCAGCTTCACTTACAATTCTGCCAGTCTTGAGGCCATTTTCGACCATTTCCCCTATTTTGATTGCTTCTGCAAAAGGTCTACCCATCGCGGACATCATGTTCTGAAAGTAATCAGGCTCTTGATCCTCCAGAAAAATAGCGATCAACTCATGGTTATCCATGGGTGGCTTGACTCTAGCTGCTTTCTCCCTCCACTTGATTGCATACTCCCTAAAGCTTTCAGTTGGCTTTTTCTTCATATTGGACAGGGAATTGCGATCTGGTGCAATATCTATGTTGTACTGGAATTGTTTGACGAAGGCCTGGGCCATGTCGTCCCAGACATGCCAGTGAGAGATATCTTGGTCAATGAACCATTAGGAGGCTACCCCCACAAGACTTTCCCCAAAATAAGCCATCAATAATTCTTCTTTTCCACCTGCATTCCTCAGCTAGTTGCATTACTTTTTGAAGTGGGTGACAGGGTCGCCGTTTCCATCATACTTCTCAAATTTTGGGGTCTTGAACCCTGGTGGAAAATGGATGTGAGGAAACATGCATAGATCACTGAAAGATACACTTTTGTGACCACCTAGTCCTTGTATGTTCTTTATGTTCTGTTCAAGACTTTTCATTTTCCTGGTCATCTAATCTGGCTCAACTGTCTTGGTAGGCTTTTCATTTTCCACTGGTGACTTGTATTGAGGAGTCTGGTTATATGGAGCCGAGACCCTGAAATCCATATTTGGAGAGTAGTATTGTCCATCATAATCATGAGATGGTGGCTCGTTGTTTGTCCTCGTCACAGGTGGGGGTGGCGGGACTGTATATACCGGTGCGCCAGACACGACAAGAGGGGTGTTCCTGACTGGTGTGGCTGGAGGTCGCACATTAGCGGTACCAGGGGCGACATGGATGCTGTAGTTTGGCATATACCCTGGTGGTAGAATGTGATCACTTGTTGCACGGAGCGGTGGTTGAGTAGACAGGGGTACGGTAGAAGTTCCTTTTGAGGGACCCTGAGGTGGAGGCTGGCCGGAGACCCAAGCTTGATATACATCTAATAGTTGTTGTTTTAATCTTCTCACTTCCTCCGACTCTTGCTCAACTGACTGACCATGGGGGTCGTTACTGACCAACTCGATTTCATCATTATTAGCCATCAGTACCTTCCCTTTAGATCTGGTGAAGTAATGATGTGTTCCCAGTTTCACCACAAACCAACCACCTTAAGCTTACTGACTAAGAGACAACAAATGTGTTAGGGTTAAGCATTTTACACATATGAATCACACGTAATATGCTATGTTCCTAACATTGTCACCGTTTCTAACATGCTTTTGGAAGGCTTCATGTTTCATCCCGGCTTATAAGGCTGCTACTTATTGGTGCTCTCAAATTTTTCTTTTTCTCTTCTCTTTTTTTTCTTCTCTTTCTCATTTTTTCGCTTTTCCTTTCACTTGCCTATTTTGTTCCCTCATTTTAGAGTTATTGAAATATTTTGATCGAACCTTTTAGGGGTTGCCTACGTATCATGTCGCCGTATGAATCAGATCATTACATAGTTCAGGTGCACGATATATATATTATTTTTGCAAAACAAACATCTTTTTCATTGATTTTCAAATTATTATTATTTTTTAATACAAGACCCGAAAACAAATATTACATAGACACGAACATCTAAACAAGACTAAATTCGACTGAAAAACAGACTTTTGAAGTTTAAAAGAAACATAACAAGACTTAACATACCTAAGACTCTTATAGACTCGATAACAACAAATGAACAATCAAAATGGACTGCCAAATAAAGAGACTCTAATCTTTGTGGGAGAATCCAACAACATCATTGTAGTCATGGCACTTATTCCTGTGGAGGACCACCAACATCACGATATATCCTCTCTAAGTCTGCAGATATGTGACGGGCGACGTTCATTGATACTTCTGCGAACCACTCAGGCGTCATTCCCTGGAAACTTCTGCAAGCTCGGGAGGTATATGTGGATACCTCGAGGATCTTGACTTTAATGTGCTCCTGAGCCAAATACAACTCTTGATTTTGTTGACCACGAGTTTCGGCTAGATCCAGCGCATCATGTTCGCGCTCCAAGGCCATATCTCTCTGGCGCCGAGCTTCTACTGACTCCCCATCTAACCGATTGATCACCTTTTGGTAGTGGTGTCTTTCTATTTCAAACTCGGCGATCTGGCACTCCTTACTTGATTCAACTCCCTCTAAATGATCCCTTAGGCTCTGGATTAGTGAAGCGTAACTCATGCGCTCATGATCACGAACTACCCTGAACTAGGCTTTTCTCTCTTCCTACTGCTGAGTAGTGTGGATATGTTCTTCTTCCGAATTTGGGCTTTGAGTGCTTGTTTCACTCGTGCCCACTGATATTTCTCTTTCTCAAAAGCATCATATAGCAAATCCCTGTCTACTTTAATGATGCCGAGTTCTTCTTGCAGTGTTCCGAAGGCAGATTCATAATCTCTTTTCATTTGTTCCATAGCTAGCCCAACTCTGTTTTGAATCTCAGCCTCCCACTCCGCGGTGCTCTTCACGACTGTCCCTGGTCTATCTGCGGGAGCATCTTGATTATAAAACCTCTCAAGATAAGAAGGATTCATCTCACCCCGTTCTCGATCTACCACCATGGTGCCACGCTCGAGTATCTTAGTGCCATTCCAAACACGTTGAGCATAAGCTTCACGAATGGGATCCCTGATGTTGCTTCCCAAATAAAGTTTTCCATAGCCTCTACCGGGGGCACTATCTGCTTATGACCCAAATGACGTAGAACTCTCATGGTAGCATATGGCTGATAACCCCGAAGCCCATCAGGATCAGAAATGGATGGCAAGATGACTTATAGATGACATATTTTGCGGTGAACCAACTATAGTTCCATGTAATCTGATCATCTGTTAAGGAGTGGATATACTCCCTCCAATCTTGGACACTTTCTTGAAAACTGCGAACCTCCAATTCACTTTTTAATCTTGCATTATACTGGCGAACATGATTACCCCAACAAGTACGGTGATCTACCTGATAAGGACGACGGAAAAGATGATCCATGAACCACATCTGGATCAGGAGGTTGCAACCTTCAAAGAAACCTTTTCCTTCCC
The DNA here is from genome assembly GCA_005239505.1 of Nicotiana paniculata. NCBI lineage: Eukaryota > Viridiplantae > Streptophyta > Magnoliopsida > Solanales > Solanaceae > Nicotiana > Nicotiana paniculata. Next base: position 44,723 of record ML341569.1, on the reverse strand, counting down.
AGCACCTGGTCGAGGCGCGAAAGATATCTGCTAACACCATAGGAAGAATGGAGGAATCTTTTATTTTCATCATGGCTGTGACTACCCTAGATAACCGAATGTTGAGCTTTTGATCCTCTCTTGGGAAGACCATGCACCCCAAGAAAGATACAATGAATGCTTTTCGTCCGTCTTCTTGCAATATGTGTTGGTTCTGTTTGTTAACCAGCTTCATCCCCGTATTTTGAAAATCCCCCTTCGTGTCTGTACCTCTCATACAAGAAATCTAGGCGGACCTGCCCCTGGGTCACATGTGCTATCTCGGTGTGGCTGATCCACATCTGCTCAAGGAACTTGGTAGCAGTGAGATCCCTGGGAGCTAAAAGTCCCTTTATTCGACTATTTTTCCCCAGATCTGTATATTCAACGAATTCTTCCAAGGTAGGAGTCATTTCAAACCCATTAAGACGAAACACATTGTTCTTCGGGTCCCAGAAATAAACCAAAGCCGCAATGAGTTCTCGTTTAGGCTCTATCTCCATGATGTTTACCAAGTTTTTCAAATAATTCTTGATCTTTCCTTGCTCAAACCCATCCATGTTATTCACCATCGCTTCAATAACCTAGGCACTTTGTCGACAATCTTAAACGGCGAGTGCTCTTCATCTCTCGGCCTCTTGTCAGGTCTTCCATTAACTGAATCGATATCATACCTAGATGATAAAAATATGGGGCCAATTCCTAATCTAAACTCAACGAAATGACACTAGGTAGACCTTTAGAATAGACAAACTTCTTATAGGAAAAAAGCTAAAAAAAAAACGGTCTGACAAGTACAAAATGATAAAAGGTGATGAGGGGAACGAGATGGTTATTTTTATGAAGACGGCTCTTCAGTACCTCTAAGAAAAGTATTAAGGCTGTCTTGGTAAAAATATCCTAACACATGGATAAACAAAATAAAATTTATTTTTTACGAAAAACACCCATTTGATACCCTTTTTTTTAAAAAAAAATTATAAGGTTGACTTGACAAAAATGGACAAAACAAAGGACGACACGGTAAAAATGAAATGACTATTTTTTATGAAAATAAACCTTAGACACTTTCGAGAAAGGTTTAAAGGTTTTCCTGGCAAAATGAAAAAAAATAAATACGAAATGGTAAAAAGTGTTAAAACGAGCACAATAATCATTTTGTACGAACATAGTCCTTCGGCACTTCCAAGGAAGATTCTAAGGCTATTTCGACAAAAATGGTTTTACATAGGGGCGAAATGAAAAAATATTAGCTATATTTACGAAAAGAGTCTTTGACAATTCCAAAGAAGGTTTTGAGGTTGTATTGAAAAACATGATCGTTGCAAAAGCAAAACTAATGAAAAAGACTAAAAGCAGAAAAACTATCGTTTTATTATTTTATTTTTTATTTTATATATTTTTTAAAATAAAACAACAAAAAACTGAAAAATATTATGGACACACTGATTTCGAAAACTTTTGTAAAAATGGGGTTGAACCCGATGAAGGTTGCTTACGTAGCCCACTGGAATTGTGAGAATCGAACCTGCGTAGTTCGAACCAAAATTTGACATTATTTGTACAAAAACAAGAGGGATGATTTTGTTTTTTTTTTCAAATTCCGCTCAACTAATTTCTAAAGCCGGTCAACAAATGCAAGCAAGCCTTCCAAATGATGCAGCAAGTAGCGCACATGTGAACATGGTGGTCTTAATATGGATACTTGCATTATACGGACCCGGCCGCTGTGCCGAGTTTCGCTAAGTCAAATGCTCATGATGCAACAAAACGATCCTACTAGGGATAACCAGGCATGTGGCTTGTTTTTCTAGGTTTTAAAAAATCCTAGGGGATGAGGTGTATCTAGACTGGCCATAAAACAAGCGGACAACTCGAGTTGGGAAGGGGTAGCGTACCGGGAGCAATACTTCTCCGGCTTAACTACTGGACCCTCTCCATTCTTAAATATGGGTGACTAATAATCCTTTACCGGGAGCCCAGGCCCACAGGCTTTATCTGAAAAAAGAATGGGGCGCATATCCGCGATTCCCGAGGTTGTATTCAGAAGACACAGAGGGGGTGCGCAAGAAGACAATTTATATACAGTTCAACAATATCAAAGCGGTGAAGAGCAGGCAAGTAGCATNACAGAGTCGCCACTTGGAATTTATTTTCTCGGTGTTCCAAGTCACCTTTTATTTGAATCGCTAGTCAAAGGAAAGTTTGACTCTATTATTATTGGTCTGCGAAAGCAAAGTCCGAGTAAGGAATTCTGTTGACCGAGGAGAAGGTGTAAGGCATTCCCCGAGTTCCGTGGTTCTAGAACGGTCGCTTTATTGACTACATTTGGCTTTAAATTAATTTTAAATAAAATGTGTTTCATTTGGGCTTTCATGTTTTGCCTATGTCCGTTTTTATTGTTGATGACTTCATTAATATCAAACTAGGACGAGTATTCCCGACCCTAGCTTACACTAACCAAGACGAGTATCCCCGACCTTAGCTCGTGTGTCGCACCTAAGAGCCTACTCGAAGTTAATTAAATTCAACTTTTATTTATTTTGAAAGAAATAAAAAAAAATATGCCCTCGAGACTTTGCCATTTTCTTTACTTCTTTATTCCAAAGCGAGTATTCCCGACATCAGTGAAGACAAAAGTAATTATTTTTTGTTTTAAAAAAAAATATTTATAAATAAATGATCTTATTGAATTTATTTATTGGCTAAAAAAGTTGATCAATATTTGAAGAAAAAAATAATTTTTTGCTCCATGTTTGAAACTTGACTAGACTATTACCATTGTTATCCTAAAAAAGAATTTACTAACTTAAAGAAAAGGAAACTAAGTTATGGAATTAATCAAAGAAAAATATTTTTTTTTATTTGTAGATTGATGGCTCATTTTCTAACATGAGAAAATTATTTACAAATTCAAAATGAGTGATGTATGGCTAATTAAAACAACTTTGCGATAATCATGATTACTAATTTAAAAGATGAGGTTAGTGCGGAAAAATTATTAACTTACATTGTTTAAAACTAAATTTTTTTTTTGGACTTGTGGGGTTATAAAAATGAGGCAGCAGCCCACCATTGGGCTTATGGAGTCAATGGGCTCATGTCCAACCCAAATTGCTCAACATATTGTGTGAGGACCCAATTCCGGAGTCGTGATGACGCCTGTCATGGAACCAGGCAAGCCACCCATTTAACCCAAGCTAAATTCAATTTACAATAAAATATCATTCTTAACAAGTCTGTGGATAATAATAATAAAAAAATCAAAATTTGGAACAATTTTACAAAATCAAAATCCAAACCCGACAAACCCCAGATCCAGTGTCACACAGTCATGAGCTGCTAGTACTTAATACAACCAAAAAATAAATGACCAACATAGTATGAAATAAATATAACAGGTAGAAAAGGAAGAGAAGACGAGATCACGGTCGCCAACTGCTACCTCGTCAACTCTGATGAAACTGCTACTACTTACTGATCAGAGCTGAATCCCGCTGTACCTGGAGCTGCACACAAGGTGCAGAGGGTAACGTGAGTACACCGACTCAGTAGTAACGAAATCAAACTACGGGCTGAGAGGTAGTGACGGACTAAACCTCCGATAATTCAAACAACAGTATATAACTTGGACGTGACAGTAATATATATCAGAAAATAAACAAGATGCATCAGTTTGTGACTGTAACCCTACATACTAGCATGAGTTCATATAGAATCAAGAATGATGTGTACTCAGTAATCCAACTCTCATAAGGTGGTCCACTCAGTACTAGAATACGGCCTTCCGGCCCAGGGAAAGTCCATCCCAGATATTACATAAACACGAGTGACACAGTCACCTAGTACTGAGGAAAAAGGCCGATCCAGCCCCACAGAGAAGATCCATCTCCGGAACATAAGACTCGGACAAGATCCATGTCCAAGGAGGATCCATCCCTCACATAACATCAGCTTCGGACAAGATCCATGCCCAGGAAAAATCCACCCCTCAATATCTGTGCGCTCACTGTGGGTGTAAAGACTCCGGAGGGGCTCCTATCAGCCCAAGCGCTATATCAAGCCAACGAAGGCATGATTCCAGGGTTGCTGCGGTGTGCAGTCCGACCTCATAACTGTCTCAAAACTAGGCTTCAAGCCTCACTCAGTCGGTACCTTCCAGTCTCACTCACAATGCTCTAACATATGAAAATCAGCCCAAACCAATGATAATATAGAATAAACTAGCAACTTACGAGACTGAGGCATGAAACATATACTATAGCAGGACTGAGTACATGAAAACAATAATCATAAGTAGAGATAGCAATAATCGACCGTTCCGGTCAGAACATATCGACGTGAAGCCCTAACATTTATACTTAGCATGATTTCTATTACATTCAAGCTAAATACCACCCTCACAGTACAAATATCAACCTGAGATAAACATTAGACAGTGCCATGGGATGAGCCAGGCTACAAACATTCGGTGTACGCCCGCATGCCCGTCACTTGGCAAGTGCGTCACCTTAATTAACATCATATATCAAATAGTTTGGGGTTTCGAACCCTCAGTTCCAAGTTTGGAAGCGTTACTTACCTCAAACCGGCTAATATACTACTCCGCAGTGCCTTTGCATCTAATTTTGGCCTCCGAGTGCTCCAAATCTACCAACAATCAGATGTATATCATTATAATATGCTAAGGAACTAATCCCAATCGAAATGTATCAAAAATACTCAAAAATCCCGAAATTGGTCAAACCCGACCCTCCGGGCCCACGTCCCGAAACTCAGAAATTTTTATATAAAACTGTTCTTCATCATTCATGAGTCCGTATATATAAAGAACACTAAATTCGGAATCCAAATGACCCCTCAAATCCCCATTTTAAAGCCTCTTAATCCCAAGCCCTATCTACCCAATTGCATTGATTTTTCCCTAGTTTTCCACCATAAATCCAACCTTTAATCACATATAAACGAGTTTAGAGTCCAAAAACCTTACCTCAATAAAGAACTATCGAATCCCCTCTTCAAAAACCCTCCAAAAGCTTCAAACCCGGATAAAATATTGAGAAAGATGGCTAAAATTTGTGAATGCACGCTTTTATACTTTCTGCCCAGGGGTTCCGCACCTGCGACCACTTAATCGCACCTGCAGAACCACACTTGTGGATCCTAGGTGCGCACCTACGTAAAAACCCCAAGGACCTCGACTTCCCGCACCTGCGGCCACGCAGGTGCGGCAATTAACTCGCACCTGCGGACTCTTCTCTCTCAGCTAAACTTCCGCACCTGCGGTGCCATGTCCGTTCCTTCGGAACCGCACCTGTGGCTCTCCATCCGCAGGTGCGAAAACACCAGTAACAACAGCATCAGCAATATCAAAACCATTCCAAACTCCCCGTTAACCACCCAAAACCATCCCGAGCCCCTCGAGACCCCAACCAAACATACCAACACATCATATATGATTATTCAAACTTAGTCAAGCCTTCGAAACATCAAAAACAACATCAAAACCCCAAAAACACATCGAATTCAAGCCTATGAACTTTGAATTTTTCTAAATTCCACCAACGATGCGGAAACTACCCAAAACAACTCCGATTGACCTGAAATTTTGCAGACATATCCAAAATGATATTACAAACCTGTTCCAACTGTCGGAATTCCATTCCGACCCCAATAGCCTATTTTGCACTGCCAACCGGAAATCGCCGAAAACTAACTTTCGCCATTCAAGCCTAATTCTACACCGGACATCACAACAATATTCCGAACACACTCCTAAGTCCCAAATCAGCTAACGAAGCTATCCAAGCCATAAAATACGCATTCCGAGGTCATTTCCCAATAAGTCAACTCTCAGTGGACTTTTCCCATTATAAGGCTATCTTTAAAGGCTACATGACTGAACTCTCACTACAACCATTCAATTTCAAGCCTATCGACTCTAACACATCAATAACAGAATAACCAACCTACGACAAGTCAATAACATCAATTATAATGCAGGTTCTACGTAACGACGGACCGGGTCGTTACACATTGATGTCCACATTAAAATCATTTTTCATAAAAGAAACTCATATGCTAAATTATTATCTATGCTCTTTCATCTCCTTAATCAACTTAATTCTCAAGGACTAACATAATATTTCTACTCATTTAAACCATCATGGCACTAATCAGACTACAAACCCATTAGTAACGTAAACACCTTAAGCATTTGAATCCACTTTCATAATTACAAATCGCATCTAATTATAAAAACTACAAAAAAAGAAAATGGTAATACTCTAATGCTAAATAGAAGAACCATATTATAACATTATGTTGACTGTAATTTAAAGCATCAGAACATTTGAAGCTAGAAGTCTTTCCTATGTAATTATACATGAACCTTAAAAGTAACTCACATAAAAGATCCAAAACTAAACAAATATGGTTAAAAATGAGGTCTTTATCTTTTCCTTAAACTAAGTAAACTTAACAAAATGCAATTTCAATCATATATATAAAGAAGAAAACGATAACTGAACTAATTTCTAACATATTTATATAATGATAACAATAATATAACATTGATCTTGAAACAAAATCAAATCTAACATGTTCCATCAACCAAACCGGGATCAAATCCTTCTTATTATCATCAAGAATCTGCAATATAAGAATTTGAAAGTTACCTGGTATGCAAAATGATAAAATACAACAGTGCAGCAACAGAAATTCAGCAGCAAATACAGTGGAAACATNGCACAAAATTTATGAACTTTTTACACACTAAAAGCACAAACTTTAAGAGTAAAATCACGAGCTTAATATATATATATATATATTAAGCTCGTGATTTTACTCTTAAAGTTTGTGCTTTTAGTGTGTAAAAAGTTCATAAATTTTGTGCGATAGATTGTGTGTTTTTTTAGAGTGTAAGAGAGTCATCATAGTGTGGAAAGACTTCATCTTTATATAAGAGAAAAAGGACATTTGGAACAGATTTTGTTTTGCCAAAAATCTGTCCAAAATGATAGATTTTTTACCAAAAATCTGTCCAAAACCATATTTTTGTTCAAGGAACAGTTTTTCCTCACCAAATATGGACAAAATTTTGGAGTATTGTACTCCAAAACAGTCCTCAATAATGAAACAACCAAACAAAGGCCCTACACTCATGATCAAACATACCTAATCTTTAGCTTTTAACAAAATCAGTACCACCCTATTGATTTTGAACCAAATCAAACTAAAAAAAACTAACAATTGACAAAATAGAAAAAGACTTCAAATGGAAACTAAAACTCAAACCAAATACATTAAAACAGATTCGTGCAAACTAACCATATAAAGAATAAAAAACTGAATTCACAAACTAATGCTAACAACAGAGATTTGACGATCATTGCTAACAATCAGATGACGACGTTCAACAACTAAACAATTGATTGACTAAGTAAACGATTTAACTAATACACTAAAGATCACGTTTAATCAATAATAATCAACTAAATTAAATAGAGATAACTAATTAAATAAACCTAACTTGAAACTCTAATTAACAAAACACAACCAAAAAACAATAAATCAGAAACTAAAATTAAAATCAGGAACCAACCTATTACCACTAAAAAAAAAAAAAAGAAATTAAGATGAGGGAGATACCTAACGAGCGTGCTTGAACCTGTTCGAGTCATGCGGAGACGCCGGAGATGCCAAGAATCGGCTGCCCTACCACGGAACACTTATTTCATTTTGGTAGACACCAAATTTAATGAACTTGGTGTCATACCAAAAGAAAATGAGTGTTCTTGGGTCGGAATTGGGCTGCAACAAAGAAGGAGTGGTGCGGCGGCAGTGGCAGGTCACCGGTGAGGTGGCTGGCCGGCAGCGACGGAGATTTTGGGAGTGAAACAGGTAGGAAGTGATAGAACTCAACATGATCTATCTTTTTATGTATGTATTACGGGGTGTGGGAGGTTAAATCTCACCGGATTTGTGGGTGGCGGCGGCTAGGGTTTTGTCAAAATTAGGTGGATTTGGTGAGATTGAAGGAGATTTCAGAGATTTGGGGTTTAGGTATAGGTAGAGGATGAAGAGAGGAGAAGATTGGTGTAATTTGAGTGTGTTTGAAGGACGGCCGCCGCCGGTGGGCAATTTCCGGCGACGACAGTGGGCGGCAGCGGCAAGGAGTTTGAGAGAGTGAGGAGAGAGGAAAGAAAGAGAGGAAAGAAAAAGAATAAGGGAAAAAATGGGGGAAATTTTTGGGTATTAAGGGCTTTAAGTACCTTGGGTGTGGATGATTTTGGACCATTAGATCAAGAGAGATTTGATGGCTCTTTCTTGGCCAACCACTTAATGGACCGGGTGTGGACGAATTGGGCTCAAGTTTTGGGCCAATTTAGCTCAATTTTAATTAAAAATACAATAGCCAAATTTCTTAACTCCTAATCATCTTATTTAATCCTAGAAAATTATACAAGTAGAAAGAAAATCTTTTTTGGATATATAATTTAAAGATGCCAACTAATGTACACAAGTAAAAGGTAAAAAATACTTTTTGGTATTTTTAGTAAAGAAATGCAAAAATAAAAAGTGCACAAACAACTAAAAATCATCGAAATACTAGTATTTCTAGGGGAGTTAAAAGCATGCAAAAATTAGGTATTCACACAAGCCCATAGGCACAACTCTCTATCAATACCGACTTACCAAAAGCAATATAACAAGGAAGAAGAAAACATAGGAACAAATCACAAGGATTCCATACTGATAAAATTCCACCGCAGTACTCAGCTCGGTCCAAACATATCGAATCACAAATATCACGAGGACCTCGTCCTCAACTCTGAATCACATCCCCAAAATATATCATACCAATTGAAATTCCTCCACTAATTCATCTCAGTTGATAAAATCATAACGCTAGCTGATCTCACATCTCGATGGGTTATCAAATCGCAACTCGTAAATAAAATACTCAGGAAAATCACATAAAGCTTACCACGAAGAACAACAAGGACTTACTGCCAGTGTCAACACTATCAAAATAAATAAAACAACGATAGACACGGGCTGCTAATCATAGAATCTCCCAATAGGAGAAAACACAAATAGAGTGCAAAACATGAAATGTCACGACCCAAAATCCATAAGGTCGTGATGGCGCCGCACACCGCTGTCAGGCAAGCCAACCATTAAATGGTTAAGTTAAATTTCATGTTTTAGCATTTTTGAAATCATTACCTTTTCACTTCATTACATAATACTGAATAAAATCCGCTAAGTAAATACAATAGTTTAATATCCCATTTTAATAAAATACATCCCAAACACATCCCAGAACCCGGTGTCACAAGTGCATGAGCAAATTCTAAGAATTTTACAAATTTCACAAGGCTTTTCCGAAATACAAACTAGACAAGGAATTTAAAATGAAAATAAATACAATATGAGGGAGACTATGTCGGCTGCGGGTCGCCTCCGGATGATGCAGCTCTCCTAAGTCTCCGAGTCAGCTACATCGCTGTGAAAGTACCTGTGCAATAAAAAAGCACAGCAAGTGTAGCATGAGTACAAAAATAACGTGTACTCAGTAAGTATCCCACCTAACCTCAGAGAGGTAGTGACGAGAGGTCGATTTTGACACTTGCTAGAGGTCAATACAATTTCATAGATGAAGGATATCAACATGGTTATTAACATCGAATAACAAATAATGACAGGAAAGATCATATGTTTCCATAATTTGTCAATTCTCCAGTTTCTGTTATTTCATTTAGCAATTTACGTCCATAAGACAATCCAACAGTTCAAGTCACGGATGGTATATAATATGTATATATATCATGCTTAGGAAATGCCGAGGGTCGTTCGGCCCGAACCAAAAATAATAAAATATGCACTGTCGAGGGTCGAACGGCTTGATTCATAGATGCATCTATTCCGCCGTGGTGTACGGCCCGCTCCCATGAGAGTAGTGGAAAGAATCACTCCGCTCGCGGAATATATATATTACGAAGCGGTCACATATAAATAATAGAGTTACCCCACTCGCGAATCATACCTGCGACTCGGGTACCCATATAAATACACGCATTCAAGTAATACCTAAGGAATTCATCAGGGAATATTTAGCCAAAGTAAGGATAAATTCTCTTTTTAGATGATTAATATAATGAAGTTCATCCTACCTGAACATTCATTTACAAATTCAATGATATTAGACAGCCTTGTCTTATCAAGAAAGTTATAAGTACAACAAGTAAGACATGCTAGTGGGTCCTAGGCTACCCGGACATCATATTAGTAGCTACGCACGGACTCCCGTCACCTCGTACGTACGTAGCTCCCGCAAATAGTGGCACATATTTATTTAGTTCACCTATGGGGAAAATTCCCCCTCACAAAGTTAGAAAGGAGACTTACCTCGCTCCGAAATTCTATAACCAGCTTCCAAGCCCTTCCGATGACTCAAATCGTTGCCCTACGCTCCAAAACTATCCAAATAATGGCAAACTAATGAAAATATACTCTAATACTTGTTAACAATTCAAATTATATAAATTCCCAACTCCACTCGAAAAGTTGACCAATTTTCCCTTGGTCCCACGTGTCCGGATTCCGAAATTTTTCGAAGATAATGATTACCCATGACTTTATTAGCTCAAATATATAATTTACTCTTAGTTTCATGCTCAATTTGGTGGTCAAAATCCAAAATACCAATCTCTAGGTCTTCTACCAAAAACCCACAATTTCAACTAATTTCCACTAATTTCCATGTTATAATCTATATATACACATGTATTTAACTCAAAATTGTGACGAAAACACTTACCACATTTCATATGGTGAATATCGCCTAAACAATCGCTTCAATCCGAGCTCCATAGCTCCAAATATGCTAAAAATGGCCGAAACCTCGATATATAACTTATGACCAGGTATTTACTCATCGCGATCACGGAAAATACTTCACGATCGCGAAGGACAAAAGTTTCCAGCCCAAAATTTGCTCTTTGCGATCGCGAAGAACAAATGCCCAGCTCTTCCGGACAGCCTCTAGTAGAAGGATCATAACGTTTTGCACAAAACTCCAAATGATTAATGTTATGAATTCCAAGATCTACAACTTTCATTTTTTGGTCATCTCCCAATTCCTTAGAGATTTGGATATATAATCTGCCAAAGTCATCCCTGTGCAACACAAATTTCTTCTTCATCTTTCCGGACACCCTGTAGTGTAACAGAAATATCACTTTGTACACAAATCCAAATTTTAAATGGTTTACTTTTATAGAAACTAAACACAAAGGTCTACAACTTTCATGTTTACATCATCTCAAAACTCCTTATATATTGTGAGATATGAGCCTCCGAAGTCGAGTCAATGCAGCAGAACATTTCCTCTACGCGATTGCGAAAGGCTTTCCGTGGTCGCGATTCATTGGCCCATTTCTCTAATTTTACTCATCGCGATAGCGACCGATTCCCCGCGATCGCGTAGCACACTGTCGTAGCCAAAAACCAGCAGCTATAAATGGCCTAGAAATTATCCGAAACCACCCCGAAACTCACCCGAGCCCCTCGGGACCCCGTCCGAACGTGCCAACAAGTCTGAAAACATATCACGGACTTAGTCGAGGCCTCAAATCACATCAAACAACGTCGAAATAATGAATCGCACTAAAATTCAAACTTTATGAACTTGAAATTTCAAACTTTCACATCCGATACCGAAACCTATCAAATTATGTCCGATTGACCCCAAATTTTGCACACAAGTCATATTCGACATTACGGACCTGCTCCAACTTCCGGAATCACATTCCGACCCCGATATCAAAATTTTCAGTTCCGGTCGGATTTCTCACAAACCTTCAAATTTCAATCTTTAGCCAAATGACTTCAAAATAACCTACGGACATCCGAATTCACTTCCTCGCGCTCCCAACTCCTGAATCGCCATACGGAGCTATTCCCAAACTCGGAATCCCAAACAGACATCGATAACACTGAAATGCACTTCAATCCAGACTTATGAAATTTCTTCTAAAATGCTAACTTCCATAATATACGCTGAAACGCTCCGCGTTATCCAAAATCCGATCCGAACATATGCCCAAGTACGAAATCATCATACGAACCTGCTAGAACCTTCAAATCCTAATTCGGAGGTCGTTTATTTAAAATTCCAACCTTAGTTGATTCTTCCAACTTAAGGCTCCCGAAATGAGATTTTTCTTTCCAATTTGACTCCAAACTTCCCGAAATTCAATTCCGACCACACCTACGAGTCATAATACCTGAAACAAAGTTGCTCATGACTTCAAACCGCTGAACGACGTGCTAGATCTCAAAACGCTGGTCGGGTCGTTACATGAAACTTACTCAAAAATGAAACAACAAATAAGGGAACTCGTCCCGACCAGCAGAACTATAATGAGATACAACTGGTGCTCCTCCGTAACACATCAAAACATATCTATGTGACGTTATCTGGCACAACGACCTCTAGTTAACAAAATGAAACACATCAATGGGTCGGTTCTCCCCCTCTTAGGCGCCCTCTACTCACCTGAATACCCTGCTATAACATACTTACCTGAATCCTAGAGCAAATCTCTCACCCTGTGGCTAACATATCCACACTCAAAACAACCTCTCTACCGACGTGGCTGTGGAGAACATACAATACGAATCCTCTATGACCCATGAGTACCTGAGACCCCCATAGGAAGCTGGTAATGCAAACTGAACTGGTTGACCTACCAAACCTCTACCGTGTCGTACCTTGCCTCCATAATACAGACCAGTAGATTCCTCCGATCTACGAGGCCTCATTGCCTCCCTGAACTCTCTCTCTGATCTCGTTTGTCCCCTCGCTCCCGGTCCCACGTGCTCTTTAACCGGCGAGCGATCCCTACTACCTGCTGAAACGAGGCATCCTACTCTAACTCTCGAGTCCCGCTGAATCGAATATCATGCCTGAATCTCCCAAATGACACTATGGACTCATCTCCTAACTGAAGCAACCAAGCGAAATGCATGTCTGGCCAACTCACTGAATCTAACGACATGCTCCAACAGTGGCACAACACCCTGACGCAACTGCCTACTCCGCACGCTGTACATCCCGAAGGAACTAAGGTGCACCCTCCCTCAAAGCATCTCCCAAAACTGAATCCATGCTAGTGAAGCTAACTCGGCCAGGTGACCCCAACTCATATGCCGTCACTACTGATCAACCCACTACTCTGGACCTGGGACGTGACAAAAGCAATCCCGCTCATCTCCACAATACCCGAATACGAAGAATATAGTGACACTTCCCCAAAAAGCCCTGGTATCATCCGTCGCCAATCCACTGAAGGATAGGAGGCTGGTACTTCCTGTACCTCTACCGTCCAATGTATTCTTCCTCCGATGCTGCTACCCTAACCACGCTTGGACTGAAACCACTCGTCGTGCTGTCATGACAATTGGTACCTGGTCAATATGATCTCGCTGCTCTGGGGTGTAGACGGCGGGAGTCTGAACTCCTCCCCTGATCTGTGAAGCAACTGGTGCACTAGAATCAACCCTGCCTGAGTCAATGTACCACTTATACTCAAAACTGCGCTCAGGTCTCCTGAAGTCCGAGGTAGCAACAGGCACCCCCAGTACTTGTCCCCCAACTAGAACTACTGGCGACTCCTCAACGGCTGCTCTGGTAGGCATCTTAACTGCGACACTTGCTCCTCGTTAGCCCCTGTTTCTGACCCTTGTGACATTTTTTTCGGGGTAACATCATCATGAATCACTGCTCGTGTCCTCACCATCGGTGAGAGAATGGAGCGATAATTTTCAAACTTCAAGATCAATAAAATCGCAAGATAGGAATGAAGGAAGTGAAATTGTCCTAATAGTTTCGTAGCCTCTCGAAGATAAGTACAGACGTCTCCGTACCAATCCGCAAGACTCTACTAAACTCGCTTATGACTCGTAGCACCTATAAACCTAGAACTCTGATACCAACTGTCACGACCCAAATTCCCTCCGTTGGGTATCGTGATGGCACCTAGTCTTAGGGACTAGGTAAGACTAGCAGTTACTGAATAACAACAAAAATAAAAGGAAAACTAACATTCTTGAAATAGAATCTCAACAGAATATACAAACTTTTCCAAAACCGGTAGTACAATCCATAAGCTCTACGAATATTCTACCACTTCTAAGTACAACTGTTTAGAAATAGATACAACCGTGTATGAATAATAAATACAAAGAAGGTGACTCCGACGCCTGCGAACGCAACAACAGGTTACCGCGAGTCTCCTCGGCAACCATCCACACAGCTACTACAATTTATACCTGGATCTGCTCACAAAAATGTGCAGAAGTGTAGTATGAGCACACCACAACGGTGCCCAGTAAGTATCAAGACTAACCTCGGTGGAGTAGTGACGAGGACTAGTCAAGACACCACTGGTATACAAAATAAATGACATGAATATAGAAATGACCGAACGTTACATCTATCTAAGACGTCACAGAATAATTCACAACAATGACAATATAAAGCGGAAGGAAATTACAGAAATCAATTACAAAATAGCACAAAAATACACAGAAAAAAATAGACAGCAGAACAAGCCAAACCGAAAGGAAACACAATACAATAGAGAACACCAATAACTCAACTCTACGTCGGTTTGTTCACATCGGGCCTTAGCCCTTAAAATCCATAAACTGGTGGAAATCTTTAAACAACAGTTCATATGAAAAACTTTTGCAAATAAAATCATTTTAGTATGGAAGAGCTTCCTTTGAAAACATACTTTCTCCAAAAGTATATATAAGTATATTTAATAGAGAGAATTACGTAAAACATAGTTTCTTTCAAATACGAAACTTCCCAAAGATGCTTTCCCAATAAATGACTTCCAAATATCATCTTAGGCAAGACATGTGCTTTTCAAATATACCTTCGATGTGAAAGTCATTCAAATATAATCATTTCAAAACCATTGCTTTTTCAATAATACTTTTCAATAAAATCCCTTGATCAAAAATCTCCTCAAGATTTATCTACCGGAACTCAGTCCGTAACTCAGAAATTTCCATGCAGTACAGGAGGAATATCAAATCTTGCCAATAAATGCAGTAAGAGATCAGTAGGAATATCCAAATTTAGAACAATGGATGAGAATACAAAGACAAGTGCACGGCATCACCCTTCGTGCTTTTACTCTCATGCTCACCAAAACAAGTGCACGACATCACCCTTCGTGATTTACTCTCATCCTCACCAAAGCAAGTGCACGACATCACCCTTCGTGCTTTACTCTCATCCTCACCAAAACAAGTACACGACATCACCCTTCGTACTTTATTCTCATCCTCACCAAAACAAGTGCACGGCATCACCCTTCGTGCTTTTACTCTCGTCCTCATAATAAATAAATAAAAATGGTATGGCATTATCCTTCGTGCTTAAATAAAATAAACATGGCACAACATTACCCTTCGTGCTTAAATAAAATAAACACGGCACGACATTATCCTTCGTGCTTAAATAAAATAAACATGGTACGACATCACCCTTCGTGCTTTACACTCTTCCTCACGATGCAACAAATAAATACACGACATCACCCTTCGTGCTTTACACTCTTCCTCACAATTAAACAAATAAATACACGGCATCACCCTTCGTGCTTTACACTCTTCCTCACCCAAACAATATCAAGAACAACAATTTGGCAAGGAACATAAACAATATGAACCATAAATCACAACATCCCGACAAGGGAATCAACAATACAAACAATATCATTACCAATATAAAAGGTAATAGAAACCATAACATCCCGGAAAGGGAGTCAACAAGGAAAACAACATCATCAACAACGGAATAATAAAAGAAACCACACAATCCCGGCAAGGGAAACAACTATAACCAATCTCACCTAAACAGTTAACTTCACGGAATAAACTCAGCTTCAACAAAGGCCCAGTGATAGGAAACATCAAGGAAATACCAATAACATAAATGTCTAACACTTAGACCTAAGTAGCACTTAAGGGGTTAGTCATATAAATCACAATGTAAGACTCACGGGCATGCTTGAATCCAACGAATAGATGTTCCAACTACGACTAGTCAACTATAAGGCTAGATGGCACTAATTATAGTCAATTAGGCAAGCTAGGAAAAAATATAGCATGATGATGAGAGAAGTCGAATATTCAGTTAAGTCAAGTAAGGTCAAATAGCCAACGAAGGAATCCAAAAACAAATCATTCTAATTTAAACAGGAATGGATGAAATTAACAACCAAAGATTCAAATGTAACAATTATAAATCATATACAGGTAATATAAGAACCTAAAAATCCTAAAAGGACAATCTAATTGCAAATAAGTCCGAGGACACACTCGTCACCTCGCATACTCGGACTACAATCAACAAGGAAGACTCAATCCTAAGGGGTAGTTCCCCCACACAAAGTTAGGCAAGATACTTACCTCGACTCCAAGATCCAAATCAAGCCTCTAGCACTACTTTTCCTTTCGAACTCGACTCCAAAACAACCGTATCAAGACATAATCGACTCAATAACATCAATAAATGCTAAAAAAATCAATTTCAATGCCTAATTATAGATTTCCCAACATTCTTCCAAAATTTCCAAAAATCGACCCCGGGCCTGCTTGGTCGAAACACGAGGTTCGGACCAAAACCCGATCACCCATTCACCCACGAGCCCGAATATATAATTTATTTTGAAATCCGACCCCAAAACAAGGTCAAATACCCAAATATTAAAAAAAAAACCTAACTCTACCCAAAATCCCAATTTCTACCTTTGATTTCATATTTATAGGCCTAGAATCTAATAGATGTTGATGAAAATAGAAGGAAACGAGTTAAAGATTACTTACCTAAGAGATTATCGTGAAGAAGTCTCCCAAGAATCGCCCAAGAGGAGTGGAGAAGAAGAAGTTTAAGAAAAATGGGCTTAATCCCGTACTGATTCTGTTTTTGGCTTTAAAAATCACTAGGACAATATTCCTCTATGCGTTCGCGACCTCTTGGCCGCATTCGCGGCCTCTTGGCCGCATTCGCGACCTCTTGGCCGCATTCGCGAAGGCTTAACTGATATGGCCTATGCGTTCGCGTGCTAAGGGCCGTGTTCGCACAGGGTAAAACACACCCAGCCCCCCCTCTAGACCTATGAGTTCGCGACTTACCCTCCGCGTTCGCATAGCTTACTCTGGCCCCCACTCCGTGATCGCATTCTAAAGGGTGCATTCGCACTGGCTTAAAACTACCCTGACCCCAACCCACACATAACCCTGTGCGTTCGTACTCCCTTGAGTGCGTTCGCATGGGGTAAACACCTGGACACCAGAAAATGACTATTACACCAGAGTTTTCACCAAGTTTGCACTCCGACACCTACCCGAAACTCAACTGAGCCCTCGAGGCTCAAAACCAAATATATACACAACCTCAAAAATATCCTACGGACTTATTCGAGCAATTAAATCACCAAATTAACATCAAAAATAAGGAATTAAACCTCAAGATCAGTGAAATACTTCAAAACTTCTTAAACTTTCAAATTCTCCACTTAAGGTCCAAATTACGTCAAACAGATTCCGTTTCTTACCAAACTTCACAGACAACACATATAAATCATATCAAACCTGCACCGGGCTCCGGAACCATAATATAGGCCCGATACCACAGGTTACAGCTCAAATTTCATTTTAAAAAATCTTTATTTTTTAACAGAAAATAATTTTCTTTAAAAATTTATTTCTCGGACTTGAGACCTCGTAATTCGATTCCGGGCATACGCCCCAGTCCCATATTTTCCTACAGACCCTCCGGGACCGTCAAATCACGGGTCCGAGTCCGTTTACCAAAAACGTTGACCGAAGTCAACTTTATTCAAATTTCGAACACAAAAATTATCATTTTATCAGTTTTTCACATAAAGGCTTCCCGGCTACGTGCCCGGGCTGCACACGTAAATCGAGGTGAGATATAATAAGGCTTTTACGACCTTAGAACATAGAATTAGCTAGAAATATACGGGATGACCTTTTGGGTCATCACATTTTATTATGATTCTTCGAAAGGACACCAATAAAAATAATTATATTTTTTTTAGATATTTGGAATAAAGAGGGTCGTCATATAGTTTTTAGAAAAAATTGGTCACACGTAAAAAATTTGAGCACATATATTTTATATTAATTTGGAAGGCATATCCTTTGGGGTAAGCTTACAATTATTGTAGTCATTTTTGTAACATAATACTAAATCCAACATGATCGAAATTGTTATATATTTTTTATAATTCTTCAAACAATCATTAAATTAACACTAATTTAAAAAATCGTATCTTTCTTTTAAAACTATTGGAATGAACGGCTAAGTCATATAGTTTATAGGAAAAAAATGAATAATTAAGTAACAATGTAAGGTCTAAAACTGATTAATACTGAATGTGTATTTTACAACAAATAACTTATTACGTATACAAAAAACTATAGAGGGTCATTTATTGGAATAGGTGAAAAATAAAAATAGTAATAAAATGTCAACTTATTATTTAATTCTTATTTCTTCTATTTTGAATTTTAACAAAGTTAATTTTTAATACTATATTATCATTGATACAAATTTATTTTCTAATTTCTTCCATCATTGGTGGTCTTTTTTTTATTGAAATATATCTATTTAAACCAAGATTTTTATCAACCTGAAGATAGCTTTACCTGTATGATGAATTTGAAAAATAATGAAATTAATTTTTTTTGCTAATTAGCTATTCCAAATGCTGGATTATTTATTTTCATCAATAAAAGATGTAAATTATATTCTATTAATTTAAATTCTTAATATTAGCTCATACCAATTTCTAAATATTTGATTATAATTATATTTTATCGAATAAATATTTTTTTGTCAAATTGTAAGAAAATCAAATGAGTGGGAAATAGTTTTGTATATTTTAAAGTATTTTAGTATATAAAAGAGTTTCACCTAAATCAAAATATTAAAAAAGTTACTTTGTCATCTTCCAAGAACGTGGTACGTCCTCTTTCATTTTTGATTGAATTCTTAATATATGTCCAAAGGGATAAACTTATAAATACCAAGTGATTGGTTCGTATTTTTAATTCTTTCATTTTCTTGCCATTTATATATAATTTAAGAGTAAAAATCTATATAAAATAAAATATTAATATTTTTGAAGTTCTGAATATTAAATTTTTTACGTAATCCAAATAAGGAAAAATGTAATAAATAAAACTTAGTTGATTTTGTAGTCCTAAATATTAGAAAAATAATTAAATGAGTATTCCTACATATTAGGAAAATAACTAAATTACTATTTTATCCAATGTAAACTCTATTTTTAAAGGGTAAAAAAGGCGAACGGCATTTCGCTAAGGGTCTTCGTGCTTTTAATATAACAAATTTTAGAGTACGCGCATTGCGCGTGTATTTCATATTAATTAGTATAAAATTTTAAAAATCACACAAATATGTATTAAATTATGTGAAGTTATAAAATAAGTTTTTCTAAAAGCACAAGTTCTTGAAATGATGAATATTGATTATATTTTGAAATCTTAATAAAGAAAATTATGTAGAGACAATGTTTTTTAAAACCTTATCATAACTTCGACATATAAGTTGGGTTTCTGTTTTGGTAGCTTGGATATAATAGAATTATATTTTTATTTTTACTCAAATATCATGCAATAATACTATATTTTTCTTGACCTTAAAAAATAGTAAATTTTATTTGTTTAAGTACCTAACATGAATTTTATCTTACTCCTACTGGAACTCAAATAAGAAAATATGAATAAAAAGATGTGCTAATATTTTTCAAGGGAGTTTATCATAATAAAAAAAATTAATCTTATTGAGAAATGGATGTCTTATCCGATAAATTTGAGGGAACTATAGCCTGACAAAAGGGGTTCGGGATCATTGATTTAAGATCTTGATAAGGTGAATAGTCAGTCTGTAATGCTAGGCATAATGTGTATAAGGACCTCCAAAGAATCTCTTTTTGTCTATGAACTTTAAGGTGTGTGATGTAACGACCCGACCGGTCATTTTGAAAATTTAAGTTCCGTTCGGTGGCATAAGGCCTTGAGTCACATTATGTATATTGACTTGCGTGCATGATTGGATTCGAGTATTGGATGATTCAGAGTCGAATTGGAAGAAGGAGTCTAGTTTTGGAAGCTTAATCGGTGAGAATTTGACCGAAATTTGACTTTTACGTAAACGACTCCCGAATGAGTTTTGGATGAGGTCAGCAACTTTTTATGGTGAATTTGGAATTAGGCATGCGTCCGGATTTCGATTCTTGGTGCGATTCGTCGTTTCAGAGTTGTTCGATGTAATTTGAGACCTCGAGCAAGTCCGTGTTAGGTTTTAGAACTTGTTTGTGTGTTTAGACGGGGTCCCGGGGGTCCGGGTGTGTTTCAGATGGGCTACGTGCTATTTTCTTTCATTCTTGGACTGCTGATATTTGTTATCTGGTTTTCTCCTGTGCGTTCGCGTCTGCTCCTTCGCATTCGCGAAGTGTAATCTTGGAGGAAGAAATATTTTTTCATCGCCTCCGCGTGAGCACGGTTGCGATCGCGAAAATCAAGTTTATCCTTCTTCGCGTTCGCGTACTCCGTTCCGCGTTCGCGTAGTGATCTATTGATCAGCCCCATTATTTTCCTTCATCGCGTTCGCATAGTACCTCTCGCGATCGTGAAGGTCTGCCTTCTTCTTCTTCGCGTTCACATCTCTTCCCTCACGTTCGCGTAGGCCAATGGTGAGTCGTCATGTTTTTCCTTCTCCACTTTCGTGAGCTGGTTGTCGTGTTTGCGATGACCAAACGAAACAGCCTTTACTTTCTTCTTCGTGAACACGACCTTATCTCTACATTCGCGATGTATAAATCCCTAGGCAGACAGAATATAATCCCAAATCAAGGGTTAGCCATTTTTATCATTTTGGGAGTTGTAGACCTCGGCTTTGGGAAAATTTTCGTGGGGTTTTCAAGCAAATCATTGGGGTAAGTGTTCTCTAGCCGAATCTTACCATACTTCATGAATCCATTCATCATCTAATTAATGAATTAAGTTGGGAATTTGGGAAAAAGTTGTGAAACCTTTCAAAATGTAAAATCATGATTTGAAGGACTAATTGGTATCGGAATTTGATAATTTTGGTATTTCTAAACTCGTATCGTAGTGGGGGTTCGGGTTTCGTAAATTTTATTGGATTTCGAGGTGCGGATTTGGGGGGTTGGCTTTCATTGTGTGATGACCCAAGGGGTCATTCTATGAATTTAAACTCCATTCCAGGCTTAATAACCATAAAAAGATAAATTTTAAATACATTGTTTTGCGTGCGTAGTCCGGGCGTGAAACCGGTAAGCTTTTACGTGAAAATATAAGTAGTGATTTCTAGAGTTAAAATTTGATTATAGTTGACTTTGGTAAACATTTTGAGTAAAACGGACCCGGATCCGTGTTCCGATAATTCCGGGAGGTCCGCAGTAAAATATGGGACTTGGGCGTATGCCCGGAAATGAATACTGAGGCCCCAAGCCTTAGAAATCAATTTTTGAAAGAAATTATTTTGCTGAAATATTAATAATAAAGAAAAGAATTAATGTTTGAAACCATTGGTATCGGGCTTGTATTTTGGTTCCGGAGCCCGATACAGATTTGTTATAGTATTTAAATGTTAACTGTGAAATTAGGTAAAAAATGGAGTTTATTTGATGTGATTTGGACGTCCGGTTGAGAAATAATGAACTTTAAGTGTTCTTGAGAAAAATGATGAGTTTTGAGGTTTAATTCATAGTCTTACATGTTATTTTCATGATTTGATCACACGAGCAAGTCCGTATGATATTTTAAGACTTGCGTGCATGTTTTGTTTAGAGCCCCAAGGGCTCGGGTTAGTTTCGGATAGGCCACGTGGTGTTTTACACTTATGAAAATTTCTGTTTTTGTTGGTTCTGGTGCGCAGGGAATTAGTGCTATGCGATCACATAGCCCTATCCGCGATCGCATAGTGCAAGTTTCAGGGAGGGTCACCAGTTGTGCTATGCGAACGCGTAGTTTCCCTCGCGAATGCACAAGGTAAATTGGGTCTGGGGGAGGGGCCCAAATACACTATGCGAACGCAGCCCCCCCCCTACGCGATCGCGATGGCTAATAAGGTTTGGCCCTATGCGAACGAGGGCAGCCCTATGAGAACGCATAGAAGGCCTGTCCAGGTATATAAATTCCCTCTTAAACACGAACATAACTCTTTTTCTTCATAATTTTCGAACTGAACAGCCCTAAGGATGATTTTCTTCATCAAAGTTCGTCCCCAAGTTGTTGGTAATAATTTCTAAACCTTACTCTTTCAATTACCCGATGTTTTTCATCACATTTACATCAAAAACTAAGAGTTTTCATGGTAAAAATGGAGGGTTTGGGTAGAATTAGGGAATTTTGTAAAAATCGAATCTTTACCTCGAATTGAGGTTGGATTTCGAAACTAATTGTATATTCGGGCTCGTGGGTAAATGGGTAAACATAATTTGATCCGAACCCCGAGTTTGGACCAAGCAGGCCCGGGGTTGGGTTTTAACTTTTTTTTAGAAAACTTAGGAAAAATTATAATTTTCAGTAAAATTAGTTCATTTAGCATTAATTAACGATACTAAGTCAATTATGGTTAGATTCGAGTGTGTTGGAGGTGAATTCAAAAGGAAATGCTATAATTGAACAGTGAGTGGCCTACGAAGTTGAGGTAACTGCTTGGTTTAACCTTGACTTGAGGGAATAGGAATCCCCAACTTAATTGTTATGTGAAATTACATGGGTGTGGTGTATAGATGAGGTGACGACTATCTATGCACCACCAAATGGTCCACTTACATGATCCCTTTCCCGTTTTCAATCTAATTGTTTCATGTTTTTAATTGTTTCATGTTCATTGTTGTCTTCTATAATTACTTGGCTTGTTATATTGTTGTAAGTCTTGTTGAAATCATGTTTGGGAAGGTATTAGTTGTTTTCCTTGGTTTCATTGTGGTACATAAAGGCTGGGTGGGTTGTCATTGTTTTACGAGATGTATATACATATATATGTACACTCCTATTGGTTCATTTTGAGATATTACTTATGAAGTTGTGAGAACTACCGCTTATCGTTTATGACTGTTGAGACAAAAGTATTGTGAAAGGCTTGGTCTAAATTATGAAAGTTTTAATATAAACAAATATATATGACTGTGATGAGGGTGAACAGGGAAAATAAATATATATGACTGTGATAAGAGTGGACAGGAGAAATGAATATATATGATTGTGATAAGGGTGGACAGGGGAAATAAATATATATGACTGTGATAAGAGTGGACAGGAGAAATGAATATATATGATTGTGATAAGGGTGGACAGGGGAAATAAATATATATGACTGTGATAAGGGTGAACAGGGAAATATATATGACTGTGATAAGGATGGACAGGAAAAATATAAATATATGACAGTGATAAGGGAGTATAATTATGCTTTACTGATTTTTATTACAAAGATTTGGAGGTTTATTTTTTTATCCTACCGTTTTCTCAAATCTTGCACATTTGGTTATTTTAAATTAAGGTTTGGAAACTTGGAAAATTGTGTGAAATTTTGGTGTCAGTCGAGGCCTGGAATAGGTGACTGAGTTATTTTATTTATTCATTGTTGTAGTTATATTTTTTTGTTTGCGTAGAATTGTTTTATTACTTTATTATATACATATATTGTCGCAGGTTAAGTTATAATTACCCCGCCTTAGCCTCGTCACTACTTCGTCGTGGTTAGGCTCGACACTTACTCAGTACATGGGGTCGGTTGTACTGATATTATACTCTGCACTCTTTTGTGCAGATACGGGTACCGGCCAGCAGTACATATTTTTAGTAGCGGCTATCCATTATCCGGAGGCACGAGGTATATCTGCCGGAGTTCACAGATCCCGAGAGTCTCCTCTTAGTTCGTAGAGACTGTTTTTATATTTTCTCAAAATAGTTATATTATTTCTTTCAGCCCATTATTTGTAGTATTCTTTAGTAGTTCGTGAATTGTGACACCAGACCCTGGGGTAGTCTTAGAGTTATTTATATAATTAGTTCGTGGCTTTATTTATTTGTTTATTATTTTATATTTGGAGTTATTCTCTGGAAACCATTAGATTAAGTTTACTTTAAAATTATTTTATTATGTCTAAATGTATAATCAAAGGAAAGTAGTTAATCGAACTCTAATGTTGGCTTGCCTAGCTAGTGTGATGTTAGGTGCCATCACGATCTCTAAGGTTGAGAATTTGGGTTGTGACAAGTTGGTATCAGAGCACTAGGTTGCTTAGGTCTCACAATTCATGAACAAACTTGGTAGAGTCTGAAGGATCGGTACAGAGACGTCTGTACTTATCTCTTAGATTCTATGAAGTTAGGAACAATTTCACTTCTATTCTACTCTATCGTGCGAATTTATTCTACCATTGATGATTGAACTTGTCTATTCTCGTCCTCTCACAAATCTCAACAACGCGCAAAGCGTCTAAAACTGGACAGGAGATGAAGCCCCGATGCCATCTACGATTAGGGGAAGAGACAGAAGCAGAGCTCAAGTCTAAAGCTCGAACATCAACACCTATTGTAAAGTCTCAAATGGATCTAGATGCGGAGGTTCTAGCTCAGACGGTACATGTTGGACTAGTTCAGGTTCCAGAAGGAATTGTAGCTACTCCAGTGTTGCAGGATGCCCTAGCCCGTTTATTGAGGTTGGACAAATTTACCAAACTATTTCCACCCCATTTCAGTGGTACATCTTTTGAGGACCCACACGATTTTCTTGACCGCTGCGATGAAGTATTGCAGAACATAGGAATAAGTTGAAAGTAATGAGGTTGATTTATATGAGCTGTGAAGTTTAACATGGTGGATTATCAGACGTTGTGACCTAGGACTTCGTGCCAAGTGGGGAAGTCCACCGTCAAGGAATAGATAGCGAGGTCATGTGTTATATCGGTTTTGGCTTGGAATGTATAAGGCCTGAGATTTTGCAAGAGATAAAGTTGGGACTTGCGGTATGTCTGCCTCCTTAATAACCCTATACATTAGTACCAAAGGATTTATATAACCAACTTTAAATCTACAGAAGGTCTACTCAGTGTAGAAGTCATGGTTGCGGGTTTTTGGGGTGCTCCAGAGGGAGTACAGTGGTTGACGAGCTTCTAGACTACGTGGATCGTGCGGAGATTTATCTGTATAGAACTCTACTTTTATGATCATTGTGAATTAATAGGTATAAGAGTTACCCCCAAAGAATAGCGAAGAGTATATGAATAAATGAGGTAGCTCAACAATGTTGAGTCAGCATAGTAAAAGAAGAAATTGGCCGCCGGTGTTTGTGGCAAGCCTACGAAGAGGACGACCAGCCATGGCAACATCAACTACTTGACTCAGTTCTCACAAATTCTTTGAAAGAGTTTGTTTCTCGGACTTTCCATAATACGTGGCGCTTAGGGTCTGAACAATTGCGTCAAGTCACCATGACGGTGTCAGGATATGGCATCAGGTTTGATAAGATAGCCTGTCATGCTTCTACTTCGGTTCATATAGCCAGAGGACGAGTCCCCAGACTCATTAATGGACTCAATTATGATTGTAAAATTTTTTATGACTCAGGGCAGGTTGATACTTCATTTCGGCTAGTGGTAGAAATTTCCTAAATGTTAGAGTGTGTCCGGGATGAGGAAAAGAGCAAGCTAAGGAGACTAAGAGGTCTCGAGGTTCTAAAATATTCAGTGGATTCCACTTTGCAACAACAAATTATTGTGGCAGGGGCTCGGGCGACTGACCAGCCCAGTCCATATATCTGATTACTCGGGGTGCTTCAATGAGTTCTTTTAATGCACCACCGCTACGAGATTCCTCCAATAGTTATTCCAGTTATTTGGCATAAACTCGGTATGAGAAGCTGAATCATTTCACCAGAGCACTCAGGCTACGTGCCCCATTGCAGTTACAACTCAAATTACATAACCAGCTAGGAAAAAAGGGTTCGGAATGTCGAAGGTGGAGGTTAGATTCCTAGAGGTGGAGATCCATCTTGTTGATATATTTTCTATGGTATGGATGCGGTCGTTATATCAAATGGTGCCATTATAAGAGAAATCTCTATTTATTATAAAGTGATAATTTCCTTAACTTGATTCGGTTATGAGTATCTAGGAAAGTCCTCCTAATATGCTCCACTCTCGGGTGAGCTTCGTAACTCTAAAATATACTTATGTGAATACTTGTATTGAGAAATTCCATGGAGATAGCTATGTCTATCATTACGTGTTGTAATTTTGTTTAACAGAAAATATTTAAAAGAATAAAATGAAATGTTTCGATTGGCACGATGTCACGACCCGAAATCCCACCTTCAGGTCGTGATGGCGCCTAACGTTGCACCCGCTAGGCAAGCCAACGTGTTGACTGAATTGATTTATTAACAAGTGAAAGTAATAAACATTGACTAGATATTTGAGATAAAATGCGGAAGCTTAACAAAATTTAAATAACAATAGCCAATAACGAAGAAATCCCTTTACGTACAAAACCCAAAAATGGAGTCACAACCTCACGAACCAGTCTAAGATTTAGCTAAAGACAACAATTAAAATAAAATGATATATCTGTCTGAAAACACATAGATGACAGAATGAAAGATAGACAATGACGCCGAGATCCTCGAACGCCTACGGAACTACCTCGCTATCGTCTGAAATGGACTGAAGGATACTCCCCCTAACGATGTCCACTGGGTCCGGCTGCGTAATCTGCACAACATAAAGAAGTGCAGGTGTAGCATCAGTACAACCGACCCCATGTACTGAGTAAGTGCCGAGCCTTACCTCGGTGAAGTAGTGACGAGGCTAGGACACGACAAAAAATATTACCTGAGCAGTTCAATAATATAGCAGGAAATAAACAAGAAATATAGCTATGGGGAAGAACATGCTGGGGATAAAAGGGAAACAATTGCTAAAACAGTAGAATCAAGTACTGACTGGAATGTAGAAGTAAAATAGGAAGTAACAACTCGAAACAAGTAAAATAAACAGGAGAAGGCACAACATGACCCCTCGTGCATAGCCTCACAATCACTCGGCACAGAATGTCCCCTCGTGCATAAATAATAAAGTCACTCGGCACGGAATGTCCCCTCGTGCATAAATGATAATCACTCGGCACAGAATGTCCTCTCGTGCATAAATAATAATCACTCGGCACGGAATGTCCCCTCGTGCATAAATAATAATCACTCGTCACGGAATGTCCCCTCGTGCATATTGAATATAAAAGCAACAACTGATATGAAAGTTTAACAATACGACATTTCAAATGTACAGATATAATAAATAAAATTATATTGTCCCGGCAAGGGACTCATCTATAACCAATCTCACTCAGAAGTATAATGTCAACAGTAAAACCCTCGACCGAACACATAGTCAATAAATTTCTATGTCATGAAATAACCTCAAGGTACCACTTCCAAGGTTCCCAATAATTCACAGCACAGAGAATATCAAAGAACATTAAATAACTTATCAAAATTTGACTCACGGGCATGCTTGACCACAACATATAGGTACCCGTCACCTCACCTATACGTTTGACATGAAATACACATAGAAAATAAGACTTTATACCTATTCCCTCAAGCTAAGGTAGCCCAAACACTTACCTCGGCTCCAAGAATGCAAGTCAAGCCTCAATCACGGCCTTTCCTCTTGAATCCGACTCTGAAACGATAATATCTAGACATAATTGACCTAATAACATCAATAATTATTCAATAACTCAATCCCAAAGACTAATTATACATTTCCCATCATTCTTTCAAAAATACCAAAATTCGACCCCGGGCCCGCTTGGTCCAAACCCGAGGTTCGGACCAAAACCCGATCACCCATTCACCCATGAGCCCGAATATTCAATTTGTTTTGAAATCCGACCCCTAAACGAGGTTGAATTCCCAAAAATTCTAAAAGCCCTAACTCTAACCAAAACCCCTAATTTCGACCTTTGATTTCATGTTTTTAGGCCTAGAATCTATTAATTGATGAAGGAAAATGAAAGAAATTAGAGTTAGGGTTACTTACCCAAGTGGTTATGGTGGAAAACTAGCTTGGAAGTCGTCTATGGGGTTTGGAGAAGGAGCAAATGGTGAAAATATGAAAAATCCGGTAATAGTATTCTGTTTTGGGGTCATTTAAATCAATGGGAAAAAATGGCCTACGCGATCGCAAAGAAATGAGTGCGATCGCGGAGAGTACTGGACAATGACCCTCGCGATCGCGACCAAACGACCGCGTTCGCATAGAGTAATATGTCACCTAGCCCCCAGACCCCTTTAACGCTATGCAATCGTGTGAAGCCCCTCGCGGTCGCGTAGAGCACTACCCCCAGGCTCTGCGATCGTGTCCTAGGCCATCCGTTCGCGTAGGGTAATTTCCCAAACTCCAGCCATAAGAACATCGCGATCGCTTGAATTACACCGCGATCGCGGAAGGTAAATCACAGAACACCAGAAACAGAAGAACACCAGATTTTTCTAAGCCTAAATCACCCCAACGCCTACCCGAAACTTACCCGAGCCTTCCGGGATCAAAACCAAATATACACACGACTTCAAAATCATCTTACAGACTTATTCAAGTAATAAAATCACCAAAATAACTTTAAAAAACAATGAATTAAACTCCAAAACCTATAGAATTTTCTCAAACTTCATAAACTTCTAAAATTTCCAATTTTGATCCGAAGCACGTCAAACCAAGTCCGTTTCTTACCAAATTTACAGATAATTCACATAACAAATATTGAACCTAATCCGGGCTCCAGAACCATAATACGGGCCCGGTAACACAGATTTCACATCAAAGTTCATTCTCAGAAGTCTTTATTATTTTCAGAAAATAATTTTCTTTAAAAATTCATTTCTCGGACTTGGGACCTCGGAATTCGATTCCGGACATACGCCCAGGTCCCATATTTTCCTACGGACCCTCCGGGACCGTAAAATCATGGGTCCGGGTCCGTTTACAATAAATATTGACCAAAGTCAACTTTATTTAAATAATTATTATAAGAACATCATTTTATCAATTTTCTACATATCGGCTTCCTGGCTACACGCCCAGGCTGCGCACGCATATCTAGGTGAGATAAAAGGAGGCTTTAATGGCCTCGGAACATAGATTTATCTACAATTACACGAGATGACCTTTTGGGTCATCACAATCTCCACCTCTAAAACAAACGTTGACATAGAAGAATACCTGAAGCGGGGAAAAGATGGGGATATCGGCTCCCCATATTGGACTTGGACTCCCAGGTAGCTGCCTCAACATGCTGACCTCTCCACTGAACACGAACCGAAGGATAAATCTTCGATCTCAACCGTCGCACCTGCCGATCTAAAATGGCTACCGGCTCCTCATTATAAGACAAATCCTTGTCCAATTGGAAACCACTGAAGTCAAGTACATGAGATGGATCCGCAATATACCTCCGGAGCATAGATACGTGAAATACCGGATGCACGGCTGACAAACTAGGTGGCAAGGCAAGTCTATAGGCCACCTCTCCCACCTTATCCAGAATCTCAAATGGACCAACGTACCTAGGGGTCAACTTGCCCTTCTTTCCGAATCTCATCACGCCCTTCATGGGTGACACCCGAAGAAATACCTGTCTCCTATCATAAATGCCAACTCTCGATCTCTGCGATCCGCATAACTCTTGTGCCAGGACCGAGTTGTACGAAGTCTATCCTGGATGATCTTCACCTTGCCCAATGCATCCTGGACTAACTCAGAACCCAACAATCTAGCCTCTCCCGGCTCAAACCATCCGATTGGAGACTGACACCGCCTACCATACAACGCCTCATACGGAGCCATCTGAATGCTCGACTGATAGCTTTTGTTGTAGGCAAACTCAGCTAAAGGCAAGAACTGGTCTCATGAACCACCAAAGTCAATGACACAAGCCCGCAACATTATCCTCCAAAATCTGAATAGTACGCTCGGACTGTCCGTCTGTCTGAGGATGAAATGATGTGCTCAAATCAATCTGTGTGCCCAACTCTCGCTGAAATACTCTCCAGAAATGGGAGGTAAATTGAGTACCTTGGTTTGATATAATGGATACGGTCACACCATGCAGTCTAACAATCTCTCTCATATAGATCCTTTCCAACTTCTCTGCTGAATACGAAATTGATACTGGGATGAAGTGCGCTGACATGGTCAGCCTATCCACAATGACCCATACTGCATCAAACATCCTCTGAGTCCGTGGGAGTCCAACTACAAAGTCCATGGTGATATGCTCCCACTTCCACTCGGGAAGCTGAATCTGCTGCATCAAACCACCGGGTCTCTGTGCTCGTACTTAACCTGCTGACAGTTCAAGCACTGAGCTACATATTCTACAATATCCTTCTTCATCCTCCGCCACCAATAATGCTGCCATAAGTCCTAATACATCTTTGCGGCGCCCGGATGAATAGAATACCGGGAACTATGGGCCTCCTGAAGTATCAACTCCCGAATACCATCGACATCAGGTACACAAATACAACCCTGCATTCTCAAAACTCCCTCATCATCCACCGTAACCTGCTTGACACCTCCACGCCGAACCGTATCTCTAAGAACATATAGATGGCAATCATCATACTGCCTGGCCCGAATACGATCATACAATGAAGAACAGGCAACGGTATGGGCCAACTTACTGCCAGTCTCAGAAACCTCCAATCTCATAAATCGGTTGGCCAAGGCCAGAACATCCAACGCAAGCGGTCGCTCTCCTACTGATAAATAAGCAAGACTACCCATACTAGCTGCCTTCCAGATCAAAACATCGGCCACCACATTGGCCTTCCCCGGATGATAAAGAATGGTAATATCATAATCCTTCAGCAACTCTAACCATATCCTCAGCCTCATGTTCAACTCCTTCTGTTTGAACAGATACTTCAAGCTCTTATGATCCGTGAACACCTCACATGGCACACCATACAAATACTTCCTCCAAATATTCAATGCATGCACAATCGCTGGTAACTCCAAGTCATGAACTTGATAGATCTTCTCAAGAACCTTCAACTGACGAGAAGCATAGGCTATAACCTTTCCATCTTGCATCAACATTGCACCAAGTCCCACCCGTGAAGCATCACAATACACAGTATATGGCCCTGAATCTATGGGAAAAACTAACACCGGTGCCGTGGTCAAGGCTACATTGAGCTTCTGAAAGCTCATCTCACACTCCTCCGACCACCTGAACTAGGCACCCTTCTGAGTCAATCTGGTCATCGGGGCTGCAATGGATGAAAAGCCGTCCACAAACCGGCGATAATAACCTGCTAAGCCTAAGAAACTCCGGATCTCTGTAGCTGAGGTGAGTCTAGGCCAATCTCTGACTGCTGAAATCTTCTTGGGATCCACTTGAATACCCTCTGATGAAACCACATGGCCTAGAAATGCAACTGAACTCAACCAAAAATCACACTTGGAGAATTTGGCATACAACTAACTATCCCTCAGAGTCTGGAGGACGACTCTAAGGTACTGCTCATGCTCCTCTCGGCTGCGAGAGTATATCAATATATCATCAATGAAAACAATAAGGAACGAGTCCAAATAAGTCCAGAACACTTGGTTCATCAACTCCATGAATGCAGCGGGGGCATTAGTCAACCCAAAAGACATCACCAAAAACTCATAATGCCCACAACGAGTGCGAAAGGCTGTCTTAGGGACATCAGAAGCCCTAATCCTCAACTTATGGTAACCATATCTCAAGTCTATCATGGAGAACACTGTAGCACCCTGAAGCTTGTCAAATAGATCATCAATTCTCAGCAAAGGATACTTATTCTTGATAGTAACCTTATTCAACTGCCGGTAGTCAATACACAACCTCATCGAGCCATCTTTCTTCTTGACAAACAACACTGGAGCACCCCAAGGATAAACACTAGGCCTAATGAAGCCTTTATCCAACAAATCCTGCAACTGCTCCTTCATTTCCTTCAACTCTGGCGGGGCCATACGATACGGCGGAGTAGAAATAGGCTGAGTGTCCTGAGCTACCTCAACACAAAAATCAATATCCCTGTCGGGTGGAATACCAGGAAAGTCATCTGGGAATACCTCGGGATACTCACGAACCACGGGCACAGACTCCAGGGAAGGAACCTCGGCACTAGAATCACGAACATAGGCCAGATAGGCCAGATAGGCCAAACAACCCTTCTCGACCATGCGCCGCGCCTTCATATAAGAATTAACTCTACCAGAAGAATGACTAGGAGTCCCTCTCCACTCCAAACGAGGTGCCCCTGGAAAGGCCAAGGTCACTGTCTTGGCATGACAGTCCAGAATAGCATAGTAGGGGGATAACCAATCCATCCCCAATATAACATCAAAGTCAACCATATCAAGAATCAAAAGATCAAACTCAGTCTCTAGACCACCAATAACTACTAAGCAAGCACGGTAGACTCGATCTACCACTATAGAATCACCCACCGGTGTAGACACATGCACAACAATACTCAAGGAATCACAGGGCAATACTCAAATAAAGGGGCAAAATATGAAGACACATAGGGGAATGTAGAACCCGGATCAAATAACACCGAAGCCTCTCAGCTGCAAACTGAAACCGTACCTGTAATAACTGCATCAAAAGCCTCAGCATCAGGCCTGGTAGGAAAAGCATAGTATCGGTACTGAGCCCCTCCAACTTGAAATTCACTAGGTCGACCTACTGCGGCCTGACCTCTACCTCTCGTGGCATGTCCTCCACCTCTATGAGTCTGACCTCCACCTCTGGCACCACGACCACCACCCCTAGCTGGCTGAGGGGGTGGGGATGCACCTGATGCGGGAACCATGGCACGGGAACCCTGATACTGAGACCCACCAAAACCTCGGGGACAAAACCTAGAAATATTCCCCAAAATACCACAAGAATAACAAGGCCTCTGCTGCTGTGGCTGTTGACTCTGGAACTGGCCCTGTCGACCCTGATAACCACCCTGGAAGCTTTGAAGCGGCAGTGCACTGATAGGTGCTGGGGGTGCATTAATAGGAGCTGGCTGTGCACTGTGAGCTACCTGAAGTGCCGACTGATAGGGTCTGGGAGGATTTCCTCTACCGAAAGAATCCCTGCCCCCAGATGAGGCTCCACTGAATTGACCGAAGTGACGGGGTCTCTTTTCAGCCCCCTGACCACCACCCTATGACAAAATCATCTCAATCCTTCTGGCCACATTGGCCGCATCCTGGAATGAAATATCAGTACCTGACTCCTTGGCCATCTGAAGCCTGATGGGCTGAGCTAAACCCTCAATAAACCTCCTAACTCTCTCACGATCAGTGGGGAGTATCATAATAGCATGCCGAGCTAGAGTGATCAACCTGGTCTCGTACTGAGTGACATACATAGATCCCTGCTGGAGGTGCTCAAACTGCCTCCGAAGATCCTCCATCTGAGTAACTGGAAGGAACTTTCCCAAGAATAACTCGGAGAACTGAGCCCAAGTCAATGGGGAGACCCAGCTGGCCTGGTCAAGCAATAGTCTCTCCACCAAGTCTTGGCAGAACCCGAAAGACGAAAAGTAGCAAAATCAGCTCCATTGGACTCTACTATGTCCATGTTCTGAAGAACCTCATGACAGCTATCCAAATAGTCCTGGGGATCCTCTGATAGTACACCAGTAAATGTAGTAGTGAATAACTTGGTGAATCTATCCAATCTCCATAAAGCATCTGCTGACATAGCTGCTCCCTCAACTGCCGGTGCCACAATGCCCGACTGATCTACTCCGGCCGTCTGAGGTGCCGGAGTATGAAACTAAGGATCTAGCTGTTCTGGTGTGCGAGTAGCAGGAGTCTAGGTCCCTCCCCCAGCCTGAGAAACGGCTGGTGCAGTAGGAAGAAGTCTGTCCTGAGCCACACTCTCCATAAGTCCCACTAAGCGGACTAGAGCGTCCTGAAGCACCGGGGTGGCAATGAACCCCTCTGGGACCTGAGCTGGTCCAACTGTAACTGTCTGAATAGGAACCTCACCGGAAAAGTCTACCTGTGGGTCCTCTACTGGGGCTGCTGCCCTGGGCTGAGTCGTGCCCCTGCCTCGACCTCTAGTACGGCCTCAACCCCTTGTAGGAGCTGCAACAGGAAGATCAGACTGCTGATTAGTAGATAAGGAAGCACGTGTTTTCACCATCTGCGAGAGAATAGAATCGAAACTCAATTAGCATTTAGAATTCAAATCGCACGACAGAAAAGAAGAAAAGTGAAGTTATTCCTAACTTTGCAGCCTCTAGGGGATAAGTACAGACGTCTCCGTACCGATCCCTCAGACACTACCAAGTTTGTCCGTGATTTGAGAGACCTAAGTCACCTAGTGCTCTGATACCAACTTGTCACAACCCGAAATCCCACCTTCAGGCCGTGATGGCGCCTAACATTGCACCGGCTAGGTAAGCCAACGTGTTGACTGAATTGATTTATTAACAAGTGAAAGTAATAAACATTGACTAGATAATTGAGATAAAATATGGAAGCTTAACAAAATCTAAATAACAATAGCCAATAACGAAGAAATCCCTTTACGTACAAAACCCAGAAATGGAGTCACAACCTCACGAACCACTCTAAGATTTAGCTAAAGACAACAACTGAAATTAAATGATATATCTGTCTGGAAACACATAGATGACATAATGAAAGGTAGACAGTGACGCCGAGATCCACGAACGCCTACAGAACTACCTCGGTGTTGTCTGAAATGGACTGAAGGATACTCCCCCTAACGATGTCCACTGGCTCCGGCTGCGTAATCTGCACAACATAAAGAAGTGCAGGTGTAGCATCAGTACAACCGACCCCATGTACTGAGTAAGTGTCGAGCCTAACCTTGACGAAGTAGTGACGAGGCCAGGACACGACAACAAATATTACCTGAGCACTTCAATAATATAGCAGGAAATAAACAAGAAATACAGCTACGGGGAACAACATGCTAGGGATAAAAGGGCAACAATTTCTAAAACAGTAGAATCAAGCACTGACTGGAATGTAGAAGTAAAACAGGAAGTAACAACTCGAAACAAGTAAAATAGACATGAGAAGGCACGACATGACGCCTCGTGCATAGCCTCACAATCACTCGGCACGGAATGTCCCCTCGTGCATAAATAATAAAGTCACTCGGCACGGAATGTCCCCTCATGCATAAATGATAATCACTCGGCACATAATGTCCCCTCATGCATAAATAATAATCACTCGGCACAGAATGTCCCCTCGTGTATAAATAATAATCACTCAGCACGGAATGTCCCCTCGTGCATAATGAATATAAAAGCAACAATTGATATGAAAGTTTAACAATACGGCATTTCAAATGTACATAAATAATCAACAAAATTCTATTGTCCCAACAAGGGACTCAGCTATAACCAATCTCACTCAGAAGTATAATGTCAACAGTAAAACCCTCGACCGAACACATAGTAAATAACATTATACGTCATGAAATAACCTCAAGGTACCACTTCCAAGGTTCTCAATAATTCACAGCACATAGAATATCAAAGAACATTAAATTACTCATCAAAATTCGACTCACGGGCATGATTGACCACAACATATAGGTACCTGTCACCTAACCTATACGTTGGACATGAAATACACATAGCAAATAAGACTCTATACCTATTCCCTCAAGCTAAGTTAGGCCAAACACTTACCTCGGCTCCAAGAATGCAAGTCAAGCCTCAATCACGGCCTTTCCTCTTGAATCCGACTCCGAAACGATAATATCTAGACATAATTGACTTAATAACATCAATAATTATTCAATAACTCAATCCCAAAGCCTAATTATACATTTCTCATCATTCTTCCAAAAATGCCAAAATTCGACCCCAGGCCCGCTTGGTCTAAACCCGAGGTTCGAACCAAAAACCGATCACCCATTCCACCACGAGCCCGAATATACAATTTGTTTTGAAATTCGACCCCTAAATGAGGTTGAATTCCCAAGAATTCCAAAAGCCCTAACTCTACCCAAAACCCCTAATTTCTATCTTTGATTTCATGTTTTTAGGCCTAGAATCTAGTGATTGATGAAGGAAAATGGACGAAATTAGAGTTAGGATTACTTACCCAAGTGGTTATGGTGGAAAACTAGCTTGGAAGTCGTCTATGGGGTTTGGAGAAGGAGCAAATGGTGAAAATATGAAA
The DNA here is from genome assembly GCA_005239505.1 of Nicotiana paniculata. Taxonomy (NCBI): domain Eukaryota; kingdom Viridiplantae; phylum Streptophyta; class Magnoliopsida; order Solanales; family Solanaceae; genus Nicotiana; species Nicotiana paniculata. Next base: position 8,316 of record ML341569.1, on the reverse strand, counting down.
AATCCCGTAATAGTATTCTGTTTTGGGGTCATTTAAATCACTGGGCAAAAATGACCTACGCGATCGCGAAGAAATGAGTGCGATCGCGGAGAGTACTGGACAATGACCCTCGCTATCACGAACAACAACCGCATTCACATAGAGTAATGTGTTACCCATACCCCAGACCCCTTTAACGCTATGTGATCGCGTGAGGCCCCTCGCGGTCGCGTAGAGCACTACCCGCAGGCTCTGCGATCGCGTCCTAGGCCCTGTGTTCGCGTAGGGTAATTTCCCAACCCCCAGTCATAAGAACATCGCGATCACATGAATTACACCGCGATCGTGGAGGGTAAATCACAGAACACCAGAAACAGCAGAACACCAGATTTTTCTAATCCTAAACCACCCCGACGCCTACCCGAAACTTACCCGAGCCCTCGGGGCTCAAAACCAAATATACACACGATTTCAAAATCATCCTACGGACTTATTCAAGTAATAAAATCACCAAAATAACTTTAAAACAATGAATTAAACTCCAAAATCTATAGAATTTTCTCAAACTTCATAAACTTCTAAATTTTCCAATTTTGATCTGAAACACGTCAAACCAAGTCCGTTTCTTACCAAATTTTACAGATAAGTCACATAAAACATATTGAACTTGTTCCGGGCTCTGAAACCATAATACGGGCCCGGTAACACAGATTTCACACCAAAGTTCATTTTCAGAAGTCTTTAATATTTTCAGAAAATAATTTTCTTTAAAAATTCATTTCTCGGAATTGGGACCTCGGAATTCGATTCCGGGCATACGCCCAGGTCCCATATTTTCCTACGGACCCTCCGGGACCGTCAAATCATGGGTCCGGATCCGTTTACCAAAAATGTTGACCAAAGTCAACTTTATTTAAATAACTATTATAAGAACATCATTTTATCAATTTTCCACATGTCGGCTTCCTGGCTACACGCCCGGGCTGTGCACGCATTAATAGGTGAGATAAAAGGAGGCTTTCATGGCCTCCAAACATAGATTTAGCTACAATTACATGGGATGACCTTTTGGGTCATCACACACGATATGCATAGTACTTGTGATTCAGAATTGAGGGCGAGATCCTCGCATTTTAATATGATTTGATATGTTTAAATCGGACTACGAGCCGTGGTGGAAGTTATGTAAGGACGAGATCCTTCGATGAAAATTCTTGTGTTTAAATTCTCCCTTGTGAAATTAAAATTTATACTATAGTACTAATAGGGAGTCATGCCTGTTAGGTTTATTCGAAAATTTTTGTATAAAAATTATCTGTGCATAATTTGACAAATTCTTGCTACAATTATTGAGCTTTAACCTACAAGGTAGGTGCCCGCTCATGTGGCGTTAAATGAGACACCTTAATTTCTTTTATATAATTATGAGGTCTTCATGCATCGTATCTCGTTATCAGTATTGTGAAGGTTTGAAAGGAGATTATTGTTAACGTGAAGCTATTTTATAATTCTGTAATTGACTAAGAACAACTATTAAGAAAGTAGAGGCAATCAAGAACTGGCCTAGACACACTTCAGCTACGGAAATTCAGGAGTTTCTTGGGTTTTAGCGGGTTACTACTGTCGTTTTATGGAGGGATTTTCATCTATATCAAACCCTATCACTAAATTGACTCAGAAAGGTGCCCCATTCAAATGGTCAGACGAGTGTGAGGAGAGCTTTCAGAAGCTCAAGACAGCCTTGACTTCAGCACCGGTGTTGGTGTTACCATCAGGTTCAGGTTCAGGTTCTTTCATGGTGTATTGTGATGCATCTCATATTGGACTTGGTGTAGTATTAATGCAAGATGGAAAGGTGATTGTGTATGCGTCGCGATAGTTGAAGGTTCATGAGAAGAATTATCATGTCCATGACTTGGAGTTGGCAGCCATTTTTCGCGCATCAAAGATTTGGAGGCACTATCTTTATGGTGTGCCATGTGAGGTTTACTCAGATCATCGTAGTCTCCAGTATTTATTTAAGCAAAAGAACCTAAATTTGAGGCAGCGGATATGGTTAGGGTTACTGAAATATTATGATGTCGCCATATTATATCACCCAGGGAAGGCCAACGTGGTGGATGATGCATTGAGTAGGAAGGCGTTGAGTATGGAAAGCCTTGAGTATATTCCAGTCGGTGAGAGACAGTTAGCTTCAGATATTCAGACTTTGGCTAATCAGCTCGTGAGGTTGGATATTTCGCCCAGCAGTGTTCTAGCTTGTACAATCGCTCGGTCTTCTCTAATTGAGCGTATCCGAGAGTGGCAAGATGATGAACCGCATTTGATGGTTCTTAGGGACATAGTTCGATGTGGTGGTGCCAAGAAGGTTACAGTTGGAGATGACGGTGTTTTGAGGATTCAGGGTCGTATATGTATGCCTAATATTGATGGCCTTCGTGAGTTGATCCTTGAGGAGGCTCACAGTTCTAAAATCTACTCACCCAGGTGCAGACAAAAATGTACCAAGACTTGAGGAAGCATTATTGGTGAATACGGATGAAAAAGGACATTGTTGCGTATGTGGCTCGTTGTTTAAATTATCAGCAGGTACAATATGAGCATCAGAGACCCGGTGGTTTGAGATTCCTGAGTGGAAGTGGGAGCGTATCACTATCTTCGTCGTTGGACTCCCACGGACTTAGAGGAAATTTGACAAAATTTGGGTTTTTGTGGATAGGCTGACTAAATCAGCACATTTCATTCATGTGGCGAGTACTTATACTTCGGAGCGGTTGGCTGAATTATATATTCGGGAGATTGTTCGCCTTCATGGTGTGCCCGTGTCTATCATTTTTGATCGGGGTACGCAGTTTACTTCGCACTTTTGGAGGGTATTTCAGCGTGAGTTGGGTACCCAAGTAGAGTTGAGTACATCATTTCACCCTCAGATTGACAGGCAGTCCGAGCGTACCATTCAGATTTTGGAGGATATGCTCCGAGCTTGTGTTATTGACTTTGGAGGTTCGTAGGATCAGTTCTTGCCGTTAGCGGAGTTTGCTTATAATAATAGCTATCAGTCGAGCATTCAGATGGATCCTTATGAGGCATTATATGGTATACATTGCAGATCGCCAGTTGGATGGTTTGAGCCGGGAGAAGCTCGGTTACTGGGTACAGACTTAGTTCAGGAGGCCTTAGATAAGGTCAAGATTATTCAGGAGAGACTTCGTGCAGCTCAGTCTAGGAAAAAGAGTTATGCTGATCGTAAGGTTCGTGATGTGACATTCATGGTTGGAGAGAGAGTATTACTTCGTGTGTCGCCCATGACGGGTGTTATGAGGTTTGGGAAGAAGGGCAAGTTGAGCCCTAGGTATATCGGGCCATTTGAGATTCTTGATAGAGTGGGGGAGGTAGCTTATAGACTTGCATTGCCTCTAGGGTTATCCTCAGTTCATCCGGTATTCCACGTGTCAATGCTCCGGAAATATCATGGTGACTCGTCCCACATATTAAGTTTCAGCTCTGTCCAATTGGACAAAGTCTTGACTTACGAGGAGGAGGCGGTAGCCATTTTAAACCGGCAGGTTCGTCAGTTGAGGTCTAAGAGTTATCCTTCAGCTCGAGTGCAGTGGAGAGGCCAGCCTTTTGAGGCACCTACTTGGGAGTCTGAGTCGGACATGCAGAGTAGACCCATTTGTTTGCTAATTCAGGTAATTTTCTATGTCCGTTCGAGGACGAACTTTTGTTTTAGAGGTGGAGATTGTGATGACCCAAGGGGTCATTCTGTGAATTTAGACTCCGTTCTAGGCTTAATAACCATAAAAATATAAATTTTAAATACCTCGCTTTGCGTTCGCAGTCTGGGCGTGAAACCGGAAAACTTTTATGTGAAAATATGAGTAGTGATTTCTAGAGTTAAAATTTGATTATATTTTACTTTGGTCAACATTTTGGATAAAATGGACCCGGATCTGTGTTCAGACGATCCCGGGAGATCCGCAGTAACATATGGGACTTGGGCATATGCCCGGAAATGAATTCCAAGGCCCCAAGCCTTAGAAATCAATTTTTGAAAGAAATTGTTTTGCTGAAATATTAATGAAATAAAGAAAAGAATTAATTTTTGAAACCATTGGTATCGGGCCCGTATTTTGGTTCCGGAGCCTGGTACAGATTTGTTATAGTATTTAAATATTAACTGTGAAATTTGGTGAAAAACGAAGTATATTTGACGTGATTTGGACGTCCAGTTGAGAAATAATGAACTTTAAGTGTTCTTGAGAAAAATGATGAGTTTTGAGGTTTAATTCATAGTTTTACATGTTATTTTCATGATTTGATCGCATGAGCAAGTCTGTATGATATTTTTAGACTTGCGTGCATGTTTTGTTTAGAGCCCCGAGGGCTCGGATGAGTTTCGGATATGCCACGGGGTGTTTTACACTTAGGAAAATTTTTGTTTTTGCTGGTTCTGGTGTGTAAGGAATTAGTGCTATGCGATCGCATAACCCTATCCGCGATCGCATAGTGCAAGTTTCAGGGGGGCCACTAGTTGTGCTATGTGAACGCATAGTTTCCCTCGCGAACGCACAAGGTAAATTGGGCCTGGGGGAGGGGAGCCCAAATACACTATGCGAACGCAGCCCCCCCCCCCCTACGCAATCGCGATGGCCTATAAGGCCTGGCCATATGCGAATGCAGGCAGCCCTATGCGAACACATAGAAGGCTTGCCCAGGTATATAAATTCCCACTTAAACATGGACATAACCCTTTTTCTTCATAATTTTCGAACTAAACAGCCCTAAGGACGATTTTCTTCATCAAAGTTCATCCCCAAGTTGTTGGTAATCAATTATAAACCTTACTCTTTCAATTACCCAATGTTTTTCATCACATTTAAATAAAAAACTAAGAATTTTCATGGTAAAAATTGAGGGTTTGGATAGAATCAGGGAATGTTGTAAAAATCGAATCTTTACCTGGAATTGAGGTCGGATTTCGAAATTAATTGTATATTCGAGCTCGTGGGTGAATGGGTAAACGTAATTTGGTCTGAACCCCGAGTTTGGACCAAGCGAGCCCGGGGTCGGGTTTTAACTTTTTTTGAGAAAACTTACGAAAAACTATAATTTTCAGTAAAGTTTGTTCCTTTAGAATTAATTAATGATACTAAGTCAATTATGGTTAGATTCGAGTGTGTTGGAGGTGCATTCAAGAGGAAAAAGCTATCATTGAATAGTGAGTGGCCTATGAAGTTGAGGTAAGTGCTTGGTTTAACCATGACTTGAGGGAATAGGTATTCTGAACTTAATTGTTATGTGAAATTGCATAGGTGTGGTGTATAGGTGAGGTTACGAGTATCTATGCACCACCAAATGGTCCACTTACATGATCCCTTTCCCGTTTCCAATCTAATTGCTTCATGGTTTTTAATTGTTAATGTTCATTGTTGTCTTCTATAATTACTAGGCTTGTTATATTGTTGTAAGTCTTGTTGAAATCATGTTTGGGAAGGTATTAGTTGTTTTCCTTGGTTTCATTATGGTACATAAAAACTGAGTGGGTTGTCATTGTTTTACGAGATATAAATATATATATATATATATATATATATATATTTATATCTCGTAAAACAATGACAACCCACTCAGTTTTTATGTACCATAATGAAACCAAGGAAAACAACTAATACCTTCCCAAACATGATTNTATATATATATATATATATATATATATATATATATATATATATATATATATATATATATATATATATATATATATATATATATATATATATGCTCTTGTTGGTTCATTTTGAGATATTACTTATGAAGTTGTGAGAACTACCGTTTATTGTTTATGACTGTTGAGACAAAAGTATTGTGAAAGGCTTGGCCTGAATTATGAAAGTTTTAATAGAAATAAATATATATGACTGTGATAAGGGTAAACAGGAAAAATAAATATATATGACTGTGATAAGGGTGGACAGGTAAAATAAATATATATGACTGTGATAAGGGTGGACAGGGGAAATAAATACATATGACTGTGATAAGGGTGGACAGGGGAAATATATGACTGTGATAAGGATGGACAAAGAAAATATAAATATATGACAGTGATAAGGGAGGATAATTATGCTTTACTGATTTTTATTACCAAGATTTGGAAGTTTATTGTTTTATCCTACCGTTTCCCCATATCTTGCACATATGGTTATCTTAAATTAAAGTTTGGAAACTTGGAAAGTTGTGTGAAATTTTGGTGACAACCGAGGTCTGGAATAGGCGACTGAGTTATTTTCTTTATTCATTGTTGCAGTTATATTTTCTTGTTTGTGCATAATTGTTTTATTACTTTATTATATACATATATTGACACAGGTTAAGTTATAATTGCCCCGCCTTAGCCTCGTCACTACTTCGTCGGGGTTAGGCTCGGCACTTACTCAGTACATGGGGTCGGTTGTACTGATACTACACTCTGTACTGTTTTGTGCAGATACGGGTACCGACCAGCATTATAGATTTTTAGTAGCAGCTATCCATTATTCGGAGACACGAGGTATATTTGCCGGAGTTCGTAGATCCCAAGAGTCTTCTCTTAGTTCGTAGAGACTGTTTTTATATTTTCTCAAAACCGTTATATTATTTCTTTCAGCCTATTATTTGTAGTATTCTTTAGTAGTTCGTGAATTGTGACACCAGAACCTGGGGTAGTCTTAGAGTTATTTATATAATTAGTTCGTGGCTCGGTTTATTTATTATTTTATATTTAGAGTTATTCTCTAGAAACCATTAGATTAAGTTTACTTTAAAATTATTTTATTATGTCTAAATGGATAATCAAAGAAAAGTAGCTAATTGAACTCTAACATTGGCTTGCCTAGCGAGTCTGATGTTAGGCGCCAACACGATCTCTAAGGTTGGGAATTGAGGTCGTGACACATTGACTTTTAGAAATTGAATAAGTGTCACACCTTTATTAATTGAAATTGTTTCTTCTTGCATTGTGTGATGTATTCAAGACAACTTGGGCTAGATTGAGATGAGCGGAGATGAATTTATAAAGGAAAGGCGAAATTTGAGTGTGGAGTTAGCCGAATTGAGGTAATTGTTTTGCCTAACTTTGTTGAGGTAATTTTTCCTCATATTTGCCATTGTTTGCTACATGCGTGGGTGATACATATATGAGGTGACAAGCATATATGTATGTGCCGGGGTTAATCTTTCTTGGGGGTAGATGATGTTATAATTGTGTCCTGTAGAATTACGTAACTTCCTTTATTCATGCCTCGCTTGATTTACAGATATTAAGAATGTAGTATAAAATGTTAGAAATAAAGACCTAGCCTAAGAACTTGATCAAATTGGATAGAATTTTTGGAATACATTGATGTGTCTTGTTTGGTCATCTCTATGCGTGATCACTACTATATTGCTATGGCCGATACTTTGAGATGCTGGATTCTATACCTGTGTTGTTAATGAATTGTGAGATTTGTGGAAGTACTTGAATAATGTGGCCCTTGAAGGTTCATTGAATCATTGTTGGCTTGTAAAGCAGTAATTGAGAACTTGTTTGGGATACTCGTTGATCACTCTCCTCGATGTTATATATATATATATATATATATATATATATATATATATATACACACACACTTCATGCCTTGCCATTTAATTGATGTTCATATGCTTGGTGAGGAAGAGTGTAAAGTACGAAGGATGATTTCGTGTCATTTTATATTCATTATCATGTGAGAAAGAGTATAAATCACGAAGGGTGATGCCGTGTCATTTTATATTCATTATCATGTGAGGAAGAGTGTAAAGCACGAAGGGTGATGCCACGCCATTTTATATTCATTGCCGTGTGAGGAAGAATGTAAAGCATGAAGGGTGATGCCGTGCCATTTTATATTCATTGCCGTGTGAGGAAGGGTGATGCCGTGCCATTTTATATTCATTATCATGTTACTGAGAGTAAAAGCACAGAGGGTGATGTCGTGCCATGTCATTTGTGAGTAAAAGCACGAAAGGTGATGTCGTGCCATTGCATTTATACTTTTATACTTTCATATCATTGTGAGGTCATGGCACGAAGACTGTTACCGTGCAAGTGAGGACGAGAGACATGCATTATGTTATGATAATCTTTTCTTGTATATATCTTCATGTCTTACCTTGAATTATCACCGTTGTATTTGTGGTTCTTATGTGACTTGTCGTCACTGTTATGTCCTCATTCTCTATCTAAATTGTCGTTGTGTTGCCTGCGCCTTATATTTGTTTAACTTGTAAACATCATACTTACTTCCTGTTGTTATGATTGCATCCATGTCATAT
>ML341568.1:0-58734 GCA_005239505.1 Nicotiana paniculata | reverse complement strand
CTTAAGTTCGCAAGTCGTCTACTAGAAAGCTGAAGTTTTGCGTGATTGCCTTTGCTACTTCAGTCTCGCATGCTGAAGTTGTGCGCAAAAGCGGGTACGGATTCAATTTTTTTTACAAAGCGGGTATAAGTTAAAACGTGGCACAAAAAGCGGGTACGGATGCAAAAAGCCCCCTAAATCCCCTCAGACCCGTCCAACCCAACTTTTTATTCAGCTCATCCCCCTTTAATACCAAACGACCCTGTTTAGGCTCAAAACAATCACAACCCTTCATCTTTTTTAATCCAACGGCCCCGAAGTGAATCTCCCATCCCCTTAAAACTGTCCTAAAGGCCCAAAACCAACCCCCAAAGACCATCTCTCACCCTACGCCTCCGGCGGCGGCACTACTCCAAACACTCCAAAATCGTCACCCCACAATCCTCAATACCTCCTCTCTTTTAATACACCTTCGGATTGTAAAACTTACGCGTGGTACCCTATTTGGTCGCCTCGGATTGTAATTAGTAGGTTAATTCCCTGTGGGATTCGACTCCGGACTTGTAACCGGATTATATTTGCAACGATCGCTAGACCTTTTAGGAGGAATAGTAGGGCATGATCAAATTTTAGCGCAGTTGCTGGGGAATTAACGGTGTTATAATTACGGCTAGAAGAATCGCCAGAATTCGTAGTTTAGTCATCTTTATTGATTTGAAATTCATTATATTAAAACTCTAACGTTTGTAGTCCTGTATGTAACATGTGCATGCCTAGAAACCCCTCAAGAACTGGTGAATTGTACGAAGCATTATTGAACCCTGAGAAAGTTTTCAAGGCACTAAATCGAGCAAACAAGAAAGACAAACAAAAATAGAACTCAACAGAACAAATCGAACTAGACATGGGAGACGTCAATGACAATCAAAACAACAGAAATAATGCGAATGACCCGAAAAATCAGGGTGTGGCACCTCTTGTGCCAGAAGGAGACTTGTATGATTGGGCACAACCCACTGCTGAAAATCTGGCAACCGCAATTGTAGTTCCTCAGATACAAGTAGAGTCATTTTAGATCACAAACAACATGCTACATCTGTTGTAGAACAAGGGACTGTTCTCGGGGTCATACATTGAAGATCCTCAGCAGCATCTGAAAAATTTCCTATCGATTTGTGTCACGCAAAGGCAACCAAATGTGACACCAGAAGCAATAAGTCCATTTTTGTTTCCATTCTCAGTGACAAGAGAGGCTCAGACTTGACTCAATTCGCTCCCCATAAACTCCATCACTACTTGGGAGGAATTAGTGAAGCAGTTTTTGAAAAAACTATGCACACCCAATAAGACTTCCAAGAAAGTTGATGAGACATTGAGCTTTAGGCAGAAACCAGCTGAAACATTGCAAGAGAAGTGGGGGAGATTCAAAGGGATGTTGGTTAACTGTCCACGCCATGGCATTCCGGATCATATGTTGGGACAAAGGTTTTACACGGGAAACAACTTGAAAGCCAACGTTGATGCTTCATCAGGTGGAGCATTTTTGAGCAAATCATTTAGAGAGCAAGGTTTTTCTTGATAAAATGGCTCAAAACTCAGGATGGATGACAAGGGACTCTACAATTACTCTGATAGTTCACTCAATAGCTCTATAACCAAATAACTCCATGACTGAGAATATGGCTATTATGATGACACAATTGAGTATCCTCACCAAACAAATTGATGGGTCGGGCCAAAAGTAGGTGCACATAGTTGACACGACAAATGGAGGATTACACACACCATGCATTAACCAGCCATATGTATGCTCGTGGAGTGGTGAGAGTGACAATCAGAACTATCAAGAGAATATGAACTATGTGGGAAATTATAGAGGCCAGAGGCAAGGTGGTCAGAATTGGGGGCAGCAGAATCAACAGACAGACCAGCACAACAGCAGTAAAATAACAACAACAATCCTAGAGTTATGCGACCACAGAGTCAGGATGTGCCTTATCAAAGGCAGCAAGGGTACAATTAGGAGAATCAGCAACTAGCTTATCAACAACCTCAACAGCAACAGATAGCGCGACAAGATGATGGGTTGTTTGAAATTAAAGGAATGCTGCAACAACTCATAGGGTCCAGCGGGAAAATGGAAGAAAAGGTCCACCACATGCAAGAAAAGGTAGCATCACACGACTCAGCTATCAAGGGCATTGAGATTCAACTAGGGAAAATATCCATGGCCCTTAACAATCGTCCTCAAGGAACATTACCTGCGGACACACATGTTAACCCGAAAGAGCAGGGTCTGAAGCAACTAATGGATGTGAGTTTGAGAAAAGGTAGAGATTTTGATGTAGAGCAAGAAATTGCTCACGAAAACCGACCAATTGGGATACTCGTGCCAGTACCGATTGAGGTAGATGAGTCAACTAAGCTAACAGAAGTAAGAATGCAGCCAGCCTAGGAGGAAATAAACAAGGAAAAAGAGGTTGCAAAGGAGGTTGAGGAAGTGCAAGATAATGCATTAGAAAAAGTGCCCGAGTAGGATCAAACTCAAGTCACAGGAAAAAAGCGACCGCCAGCACCCTTCCCATAGAGGTTTTCCAAATATCAGAAGGATGAGCAGTATAATAAATTCATGGAGAGGTTGAAGCAGATCCAGGTGAACATTCTACTTATTGGTTCCTTCGGGGAGATGCTTGGTTATGCAAAAATGATGAAGGACTTGATGTCTCGTAAGTTCGACTTTCAAGACTTGACAACAATTACACTAACTCAGACATGTAGAGCTGTCGTGACGAGAATCATAGTAGAGAAGCTATCAAACCCAGGGAGTTTCACATCCATGTTACTACAGCTAGCCGACCGAATGGTGAAAAGGCCATCAGGTATACTTGACGATGTACTTGTGTAGGTTGGAAAGTTTGTGTTTTCGGCAGATTTTGTCATTCTGGACTGCCAGGTTGATGAAGAGATTCCCATAATTTTGGGAAGGCCATTCTTGGACACAGGGAGAGCTCTGATTGATTGTGAAATTGGGGAGCTAAAGATGAGACTGAACGATGAAGAAATAATGTTAAATGTGCAGAAGTCTATGCAGCGACCCAATGAGTTTGCTAACTGCTCTCTAATTGAAGTTGTGGAGGTGATTCTGGAGGAGGAAAATGAGACATTAAACACAAAAGACCCTCTAGCAGCCTGCCTGATGAACTTAGAACAGGTAGATGGTGAGGACTTGGTGGAATAGGTCTTGTCCCTTGAAGGCCAAGGGTACTGGAAAAGAGAGCTCGAATTCGAGGCCTTACACTTAGAAGAAAGAAAGACCCCTCCAGCTAAGCCAGCAATTGATGAGCCACCACAGTTGGAGCTAAAATTGTTATCGTCTCACCTCAGGTATGCTTTTTTAGGACCTAGTTCGACATTACCTGTCATTAACTCATCTGGTTTGTTAGATGTGCGGGTAGAAGAACTTTTGCAGGTTTTGAAAGAGTGCAAGACTGCAATTGGGTGGATCATTACAGACATAAAAGGTATTAGCCCAACATTTTTCATGCATAATATTCTACTAGAAGATGGGCACAAACCTTCCGGAGAACATCAAAGAAGGCTGAACCCCAACATGAAAGAAGTGGTGAAGAAAGAAGTGATCAAGTGGTTAGATGCGGGAATCATTTTCCCCATCTCTGACAGCAACTGGGTCAGCCCAGTTCAGTGTGTGCCAAAGAAGGGTGGAATGACTGTAGTGCAAAATGAGAACAACGAGTTGATCTCAACAAGAACAGTCATGGGATGGAGAATTTGTTTGGATTACAGAAGACTGAACAAGTACACCCGAAAAGATCATTTTTCATTGTCGTTCATTGACCATATGTTAGATAGATTAGCGGGGAGATCTTATTTTTGCTTCCTGGATGGATACTCGGTGTATAACCAGATCTCTATTGTCCCAGAGGATAGAGAAAAAACATCATTCACCTGTCCATATAGCATTTATGCCTTTCAGATAATGCCGTTTGGCCTATGCAATTCTCCCACCACATTCCAAAGGTGCATGATGGCCATCTTCACAGATATGGTAGAGGACATAATGGAGGTTTTCATGGATGACTTCTCAGTGGTGGGGAACTCATTTGATGACTACCTTATGAATTTGAAAAGAGTATTGAAGAGGTGTTTGGTGATTAATCCAGAACTGAACTGGAAAAAGTGCCATTTTATGGTACAGGAAGGTATAGTCTTGGGACACCTAGTGTCAAGTAAGGGCATTGAGGTGGACCAGGCTAAGGTTTATGTAATTGAGAAGTTGCCTCCACCCACTTCCGTAAAGTCCATAAGAAGTTTCCTTGGTCACGCTAACTTCTACAGGCGGTTTATAAAAGATTTTTCTAAAATTGCTAACCCTTTGTGTAAATTGCTTGAAAAAGATCACCCACTGCAGGGTAGCATTTGAGGAATTGAAAAAGATCCTAGTGACTGCACTAACCATAATGGCACCTGACTGAGAGCAGCCTTTTGAGTTGATGTGTGATGCAAGCGACTATCTTGTGGGAGCAGTTCTTGGGCAGCGAAAAGATAAAATCATGCATCCAATATACTATGCAAGTAGAACCTTGAGTGGTGCCCAACTAGATTACATAGTGACCGAGAAAGAGATGTTAGTAGTGGTGGTTGCATTTGACAAATTTAGGTCATACCTGATAGGCTCGAAGTTAATTGTGTTACTGGCCATGTTGCTCTTATGTACCTAATTGAGAAGAAGGAGTCAAAATCACGCCTGATTCACTGCGCGCTATTGCTGCAAGAATTTGACTTGGAAATCTGTGACCGAAAAGGAACAGAGAACCAAGTAGTTGATCACTTGTCTAGGTTGGAAAGAATAGAGAAGAAGGTTGATGTGGAAGATATTGTGGAGACATTCCTGGATGAACAACTGTTGGCTACGATCCTTGAGGTAGCGTCATGGTATGTATACATTGCAAACTACCTGGTGAGCGGTATTTTCCCCTATGACCTTTCCTTTGTTCAAAAGAAAAAGTTCTTTCGTGACTGTCGCACGTATTATTGGGATGAGCCTTATCTGTTCAGAATTTTTGTTGATAACATGATCCGGAGACTATATCCCCGAGACAAACTAATCTTTTATTTTGCAGGCTTGTCACGTATCCCTATATGGTGGCCATTTAGGGGGAGTAAGGACTGTCGTGAAAGTGTTGGAGTTGGGTTTCTACTGGCCGAAAAGTTCAAAGATGCATATCTCTGGGTGAAGGGTTGTGATGAATGCCAATGGACCAGGAATATTTCTCGCAGACATGAGATTCCCATGAACCCAATTCAGGAGGTGGAAGTGTTTGAAGTATGTAGAATCAATTTCATGCGGGCCTTTTGTCATCTCATATGGCAACAAGTACATACTTTTAGTTGTGGACTATGTGTCAAAACGGGTGGAAGTTGTGGCACTCCCTACAAATGATGTAAAGGGAGTCATTAGTTTTTTGAGAAAGAATATATTCACCCGGTTTGGCACTCCAAGGTCAATAATTAGTGAGGGAGGCACTCACTTTTACAACTGAGCTTTAGAAAATTTGTTAGAAAAATATGGTGTTCGCCACAAGGTTGCCACCCCATATCATCCACAAACAAGCGGGCAAGTGGAAGTGTCGAATAAAGCATTAAAGAGTGTGTTGACTAATACCGTGAATGCTACAAGAACGGATTGGGCGAAAAAGTTAGACAATGCACTCTGGGCCTATAGTACCACTTTTAAAACTCCAATTGGCATGTCTCAGTTGGAGCATAGAGCTTTGTGGGCATTAAGGAAGCTTAATCTCGACATGGAAATAGTGGGTACACGTAGAGTCATAGAGTTGCACGAGCTTGATGAGTTCCGCTACCATGATTTTGAGAGTACAAGGCTATATAAAGAGAGAATGAAGATGATGCATGAAAATAATATTCTTGAGCAAAATCTTAAACCTGGAGATGTGATATTGCTATACAATTCGAGATTGAAGCTGTTTCCGGGCAAGTTGAAGTCAAGATGGTCAGGACCATTTCATGTGGTAGAGATGCATTCCGCCGGAGCCATAGAAATTGCATCAGAAGATGTCTTCCGCAAGTTCAAAGTTAACGGGCAAAGGAAAAAGCATTATCAAGGCATAGTTGAGGAAGATAAAGTGATCTCGACCATGCACTTGAAGGATCCTTGGTAAGGGATGGCCCGAGTCGTGCCACGACATTAAATCAAGGGTTTGTTGAGAGGCAACCCAATTTTCTTATTTTCGTCTAGTTGTCATTTAGTTTTAAAAAAAATAGTCCAGCGCCAAGTTGGGCGCCATGCGCCAATGAAAACAGCAAAGGCATAATCAAAAAAGGCACAGTTGCTCCTTCAGTGCCAGGCACGGATGAAAATGCCCAAGTAAGTCCCTTACTCGTTTTACCCCCAACCCAACCCAAACCCATATCCCACCTAATAATAATAAAAACCACTTTCTAACATAACAACCAACCCGACCCGTCACACCCTAAACCCCAAATCCCCCACGCTGGTTCTCTCTCTCTCTATCTCCCTGATTTCTGTTCCCCCCTCCCCCCGCTCGCTGCTTCTTCTTTTCTTAAGCACAAGGTGAGTCTTTCTTCCTCTTATCTTATTTTCGTTTTTTTATTGTTGTCTTCTCTTTCTTTTTTTTTATTTTAATTAATCTTTCGCTCTTTTTTCTCCCCCAACTTCTCATAGAGCAGAGTGTTGGCAAGTGTGTATTGAATAGTATGTTGTTTTGTCGTTGTTAATTGACTACAGGGTGAAAAACTCAAAGTCCCACCACCTCGTTTAATTTGTGAGGGTATGGAACTTTTCCAATGGTTTGAAAGTCATGAATGAAAATGTTGCGCACCAAGTGTTCAATGAACTTTTTGAAAGAACATTGTTGATGGCCAGCGAAGTCTGAGTAGACGAGCTTTGTTTGTTGGAACTAAGGTGTGAGTGTGGGGTATTAGAGAGGAGATCCTTCTATCCACCCTCCTGCTTTATATTTTTGTTATATGTGCATTAGGGACACTACATTTTTTAAGCGTAGGGTGGGAATTTCCTTTGATGAGTAGTAGTAGAATGTTAGTACCTAGTAGTAATGTAATTTCTTATTTTTAGATTCTAGCTTCTTTTTAAATTCTAGATTCTTGATTAAAATGCTAGTTAATAGAAGTAGTACTGTAGTATAGAGTATAATTAGTTTGGTAGTTTAATTCAAAAAAGAAGTTTGGACTTTTTGATAAGTAGAGATTTTGACCGCTTAGTTGCTCTCTTTACATGTGTTTTAGCTTAAAAATGCTTAAAGGTATCCCCGGGAACTAATGAAATGAGATTTCTTGCAGGAATATTGGGAAACAAGACAAAGAAGTGAAAATCAATTCAAAAAGGAGTCAAAATTGGATAAGGACCAAAATACTATATGCAGCCGCAAATAATGAAGGAACCCTGTCAAAATAGCTTTAGAGTATGCGGACCACATAATTTTGGTGCGGCCACATTAGAGAGGTTCAAAGACTTAGAAATTTTGAGCAATTGAAGTTGTGCTTACGCACAATTATTGTGCGGCCACAGAAGCCTGTGTGCGGCCGCATTCACTAATATGCGGCCGCAGAGGAGGAGATTCAGAGAACCTTGAAGTGAAGCTGTGCGAACTGCACGATTATTGTGCATTCGCAGAAGCCAGTGTGCGTCCGCACTCACAAATGTGCGGTCCGTAGAAGCAGGTCTAGATCCCAGCCCAAGTCAAGTGTGCGGTCGTACTCAGAAATTTGCGGTCGCACAACTAAATGAAGTGCGGCCGCATCCCAATTTTGTGCGACCGTAGAAGGTCCAGTTGACCAGTCAAGCTCAGAGTGCAGACCGCTTTCAGAATTATGCGGTTGCACAACCTCCGCATGGGCATTTTTGTCAGATATTTTCAGCTTAGTATAAAAAGGACTTTTTGTCATTTTTAGGGTAAGTTTTGTTTAGTAAGAGCATCTGAGCCGTTTTTCTTTAATGCTTTAAGTAATTTTGTACTAGATTTATCTCCAAACATTATATTTTCCTCCCATAATTAATTATTATGGATTCTATTTTTATTTCTTCTTTAATTTCTGCATTTTTTATGAGTAGCTAAATTTCTAGCTAGGGTGGTGACCCAACCCCAGTGTGGATATTTAATGGGTATTTGAATTGGGGATTGTTTGTGATTGGGTTAGTGATATTTAACCTAGTTCTTGCTTGAATTCAAAAATTAATGGTTGCAAACATTGATTCATGCCTAATTGACTTAGTCTCTACTTGAGAAAGAGAGACTAAGTCTAGAAAAACTTGGTTAAAAAGAAATTGGGGTGAACTCAAGAATTTGATAGCCCCAATTGAAGGGTTGAATCTAGACATAGTAAGACCCGACTTGAGCATTTATCACTTGTTTTGTGCAATACCCATTTGGACTTAAGAAATCCAAATTGGGCAAAATCACTCAAACTATAGAGAGGTATAGAGTGAGTATTCGAGTGATTCCTATATTACAACCCCGACGAATCAAACTTGCCCTAGAGTTTACAACCCATTAGGTTACCTAGGTGGAAGTCACAACCCTAGATCTTTTTATCATTTGAAAAACAACAAAACTAAAAATATTATATCTTAGTTTTATAGTTGCAAACAATAGAACAAATTAGAATTAGAACAAAAATCAAGAATGTGGAAGAGAAATTTAGGAAAAATCATAAAATCAAACTAGATATACACCTAATCCCTATTCTAACTCCATGTGGATTCGATCTCGACCTTCGTTGGGTTTATTATTGCATCGATCGCCTCACTACCTAATTGTGGTGTGGGTTTGACAGAGATCAATTTTTCGTGCCGTTGCCGGGGAGTTAAACGGATTTAGCTATATATCTAGGTTTTTGTGTGCTTTGTATCTCTTTCCTTCCGAATCACTAATTTTGTTTTTGAATTGCTTTTAGGTACGAAAATGGATCTCAGCAACGAGCCCATCGGAAATTTGCCATTGGGGGAGGAGGTAGACGATGATCAAGGAGATGAGATTCATCCTGAACCTCAAGTAAACAGGTGAGGCCGACCACCTAGTGATAATATCCCAAACCTCCCCTACCTCCACCAAGAGCGGCAGCGCACCGGGTGTTTCCGAACGAGGGTTATGCTAGTGCTATAGTCCCGCCCCGTATTAGGGCAGGAAACTTCCAAATCACCAATGTGATGCTTACACTACTTGAGAAATGGGGTTTCTCATCGGAGCTCCAAGACAAAATGCTTACAAGCATCTCAGGGGGTTCGTCGATTCTTGTTGGAGGAGAAAGCAAACAAATGTTTCAGAGGATGCACTGCGTTTGAGGCTATTTCCCTTTTTTCTACGGGGAAAGGCTCTGGACTGGTTAGAGAGATTACCCAATCATTCCATCCATACTTGGATGAGTTGGCCGAAAAGTTCATTGCCAAATTCTTCTCTCCGGGTCACATGGCTACACTACGGGATGAAACTCTAGCGTTCAAGCAAGAGCCCAACGAGCCATTGCATGAGATTTGGGAAAGATATCGTACCATGGTTAAGGAGTGCCCAAATAATGATATGACCGAGTCCATGATCAGAAAACCTTCTACAGGGGGCTCAACACAACAAATCAATGTGTGGTAAATCAACTCGCGGGTGAGAAGTTCATGAACATGCCTATGCCGAAGCTTGTGAAATTTTGGATGATATGGAAGATACTTCGCCGGCGTGGAAAAGTAGGGCCAATGTTCCTCAAGGTGACCCGAATGTTATTCACCTACACAAGGAGCTACATGATCATGGGCAAGCTATTGCCGAGTTGACGGCCACAATGAACCAATTGGCCAAGGCTCAGCTTCAACAAGTACATGGGCCAAAATACGTTAATGTTATGGAAGGGGTGAATATGATGATGAATAAGAGACGGCAAAGAGATCAACAAGTAAAAAATCGTCCAGAAAAATTTGAGCAAGATGATAGCGGGTATGACCAAGGCAATTCATATAATGAGCAAGAAGAAAAAGTGCAATATGTCAACAATTATCAAGGTCAAATAAACAATACCCAAAATCACCAACAATGGAGATCACAAGGGAACCAAGTAAATTGGAACAATCAAGGCCACCAAGTCAATTGGAGTGGTGGCAACAACAACAATCAAGGCAATTGGGGAAATAACAACCATGGCAATTGGAGTAATCAAGGAAACCAACGCAATTAGGGTGGCAACAATCAAAACAATTGGGGAGGCAACAAAAATCAAGGGGGTTGGAACAGTAATAATCAAGGGAATTTGGGGTCGGGCTTTCAAAGTCCTTCGATGTATCAACAACCAAGCAACCCGCCTCTATATCCGTCACAAGGTTCTAGTTCTTCCAATAATGAAATGGGACGGATTAAAAATACGTTCAAGCAAATGATGGAGAAAAATGCTGACTCCGATGCTTAATTAGCCTCCCACAACACTTCTATCCGCAATTGGAGGTTCAACTTGGCAAATTCCTCAATCTTTAAACAATCACCCTAAGGGCGCACTACCTAGTAATACAGTGGTGAACCCGAAATGTGGGAATAATAAGGGGCATGCAATGGCCGTAACAACAATAAGCGGAAGAGGTGGAGTTGCAAGTACCTCAAACCAAAGAAGAGTGGCGGATGATGATGTGTTGGTTAAAGAAGATGACATGCCAAGTATTAATTTTCAAGCTAATGAAGAGGTGAAGATTGACATTGATGAAAGTGTGGAGGAGACACAAGAAGAGTTGAACCTGTCTAGGGAACACATGATTGACATACCGGATCCGGTAGTGCAAAAGGCCAAGGCACCCATGCCAAGGACTCCTCCTCCATATCCTCAAAGAATTGCAAAGCAAAATAGTGAGAATAAATTCAATAAATTTATTGAAATAATAAAGAGTTTGTCCATAAATATGTCGTAGGTTGAAGCCCTAGAACAAATGCCGGGATATGCCAAGTTCATGAAGGATTTGATAACAAAGAAGAGATCAATGAATTGTGAAATGTTCAAAATGACACATCAAATGAGTGCTATTGTGCACTCCATGGCTCCAAAATTGGAAGACCCCGGCGCCTTCACAATCATATGCACTATTGGGAGCGCCGATTTTGCCAAAGCTTTATGTGATTTGGGGGCAAGCATTAACTTGATGCCCTACTCTGTGTTCAAAAATTTGGGGATTGGGCAACCAAGACCCACATCGATGAAAATGGCGGATCGGACCATGAAAAGGCCATTGGGGATAATTGATGATGTGTTAGTTCGGGTCGACAAGTTCATCCTTCCAGCGGACTTTGTGATCCTTGATTGTGAGGTTGACTATGAGGTACCTATTATCTTGGGGAGACCTTTCCTTGCTACAAGGAAGGCTTTAGTTGATGTGGAAGCCGGTGAGCTCACCTTCCGAGTGGGTGATGAAAAAGTGGTGTTCCATGTATGCAAATCAATGAGGCAACCAAATAGAACCGAAGTTTGTTCGTTCGTGGATCTAGTGACCGGAGTAATTTTTTATGACACAAGTGTTGTGATGAATGTTGAGGATACCTTGGAAGTTTTGTTTCTAAATTATGATGAGGATGAGAAGGAAGGCTTTGTGGAATATGTCAATGCTCTGCAAGGAATGAGATCATATACTTATGAGCCCAGAAGATTGTCCTTGGACCTTGAGAACCTGAAGACTCCTACAACAAAGCCCCCAATCGAGGAGCCTCCCACCCTGGAGTTAAAGCCTTTGCCCTCACACCTCAGGTATGAGTTTCTTGTCCCTTGTTCCACTTTACCTGTTATTCTTTCCTCGTGCTTAACTAACGTGCAGGTAGACTCTACCTTGGAGGTGCTCCAAAGGAGGAAGAAAGTTATAGGTTGGACATTGGCGGATATTCGGGGTATAAGCCCCGCCTTTTGCATGAACAAGATTATTCTGGAGGAGGATTCCAAACCCTCCGTGGAACATCAAAGAAGATTGAATGAAGCAATGTAAGAGGTAGTGAAGAAGGAGATCATTAAATGGTTGGGTGTCGGGGTTGTGTACCCCATTTTTGATAGCTCGTGGACCTCTCTGGTGTAATGTGTCCCAAATAAAAGGGGCGTGAATGTGATTACAAATGACAAAAATTAATTGATACCTATAAGAACTGTCACCAGGTGGAGAGTGTGCATGGACTATAGGAAGCTCAACAAAGTTACTCGGAAAGACCATTTTCCGCTCCCATTTCTTGATCAAATGTTGGATAGGTTGGACGGACGTGCTTTTTAATGCTTCCTTGATGGATACTCCGGCTATAATCAGATTCTTATTGCTCCTGAGGACCAAGAGAATACCACTTTAACTTGTCCCTATGGCACTTTCACATTCTCACGGATGCCATTTGGGTTATGCAATGCACCGACGACTTTTCAATGGTGTATGATGGCTATCTTCACCGATATGGTAGAGGACCTTCTTGAGGTTTTCATGGATGATTTTTATATTGTGGGGAATTCTTTTGAAGAGTGCTTGGACAACTTGGACAAGGTATTGGCACGATGTGAGGAATCTAACTTGGTTTTGAATTGGCAGAAGTCTCATTTCATGGTCGAGGAAGGAATTGTCCTCGGTCACAAGATCTCAAAGACTGGTATTGGAGTTGATAAAGTCAAAATTGAAGTGATATCCAAACTCCCTCCCCCTACATCCGCAAAGGGAACGAGGAGCTTTCTAGGTCATGCAGGGTTCTACTGCCGATTCATCAAGGACTTTTCTAAGGTGGTAAACCCCTTGTGCAAACTTTTGGAGAAGGATACAAGTTCTATTTCAATGAAGATTGTATGAAGGCATTTGAATTGCTCAAGTATAAGTTGACTACTGCTCCTATTATCACCGCACCAAATTGGAGCTTACCTTTTGAGCTCATGAGCGATGCAAGTGATGTGGCAATTGGAGCGGTATTGGGGAAACGTATTAACAAGATCTTCCATCCGGTATACTATTCTAGTAAGACCATGAACGAGGCCCAAGTCAACTATACAGTGACTGAAAAAAATCTCCTTGCAATTGTCTTTGCTATGGAGAAGTTCCGCCCATACTTGATGGGTACAAAGATGATTGTTCACACCGATCATGCGGCGCTTTGATATCTGATGAGCAAGAAAGATTATAAGGCAAGATTAATGTGGTGGGTACTTATTTTACAAGAATTTGATCTTGAGATTCAAGACCGCAAGGGTAGTAAAACCAAGTGGCGGACCACTTGTCTCGATTGGAGGAGGAAGGGAGGCCACATGATGGCCTTGAGATTAATGATTCATTTTTCGACAAGCAATTCCCATCCATTTCTATGACCGGGGATGCCATGGTTCGCCGACTTGGACAATTATCTTGTGAGTGGCATTGTACTGAATGAGTTCTCTTCAAACCAAAGAAAGAAGATCAAACGAGACTTCCTTGATTACTATTGGGATGAGCCCTATCTCTTCCGAATTTGTACCGATGGTGTAATCCAAATATGTGTATCTGAAGAAGAAAAATTGTAAATTCTTGAGGCCTGCCACTCTTCGCCATATGGTGGTCACCATGGTGGAGCGATAACGGATAATAAGGTATTAAGTTGTGGATTCTATTAGCCTACTCTTTACAAGGATGCTAGCAATCTCATCAACTGTTGTGATGAATGTCAAATGGCCGGTGGGATTTCCAAGAAAAATGAGATTCCCCTCACCACCATCTTGGAGATTGACATTTTTTAAGTGTGGGGAATTGATCTTATGGGTCTGTTCGTGAGTTCACGTGGGAACACCTATATATTGGTAGCTGTGGATTACGTGTCGAAGTGGGTTGAAGCTGTGGCGTTGCCTAACAATGAAGCTCGAAGTGTGGTAGCATTTTTGAAGAAGAAAATATTCACAAGGTTTGGTACACCAAGGTCCATTATTAGTGATGGTGAATCGCACTTTTGCAACAAAGCTTCTGATAGTATACTTTTCAAGTATGGTGTCACTCATAAAGTGTCGACCCACTATCATCCTCAAGCAAGTGGGCAGGTCGAAGTCTCCAACCGGGAGATCAAGAGTATTTTGTCAAAGACTGTGAATGCCAACCGGATGGATTGGTCGAAGAAACTTGATGATGCTCTTTGGGCTTATAGGACATCTTGAAAAACACCAATCGGTATGTCTCCGTATTTGTTAGTGTTCAGAAATCTTGTCATCTACCGGCGGAACTTGAGTACAAGGCTATGTGGGCATTGAAGAAGCTTAATCTTGAGTGGGATGTCGCCGCCAACTTAAGGGTGGGACAATTGAATGAGCTTGATAAGTTACGGTATCATGCATATTCAAGTTCGTCCTTGTATAAGGACAAGATGAAATACCTCCATGACAAGTTTATCAGAATAAATAATTCAAAGAAGGCGATCTTGTGCTATTGTTCAATTCTTGGTTGCGGATATTTTCGGGAAATTTGAAATCCAAGTGGAGTGACCCATCTGAAGTTGTGCATGTGACACCCTTTGGTGCTCTAATCTGAAAAATAAGAACAATGAAATGTTAAGAGTCTGGGCATCGGGTGAAACATTATCTTGGCAAGGTTGATGATGGCCATGTTGTGGCGTTGTTTCATTTCAAATGATTGGTAATCTGCGTCGTGCCGTAACGTTAAATCAGGCGCATCTTGGGAGGCAACCCATGTGTATTTTTCTTTTTCTTGATTTTCTTATTTAGATTAGGTAGGCTTTGTTTTGTGCCAACTAGTTTTGAAGTGTATGCAGGAATGGGTGTGCATTGTTGGGACCGTGAAAGAAAACTTGGTTAAATGTCACAAAAGTGCGGACCACACTATAACTCTGCGGCCACACTATTATGTGTTTGGTCGCACAACTGGAAGGCCAAATATGCATGATCTCTGAAGTTTGACCTGTAAAATTTTGTTAACAAAGTGCTGCCGCACACAAAATTGTGTGGTCCGCACAAATTCTGCGGCCACACTAACTTTAGTGCGGACCGCAGAACTTCTTCAAGGGTACAGGTAAAGAGTGCGGACCGCACTCAAAATTGTGCGGCCGCACTCATGTAGGTTTTGCACTGACTGGTCAACCTATAAATAGGACCCCCATTCACTTTTCACACTTTTCCCTCTGTAAGCTCTGAAACCCTAAGCAAGCACAGTGCATATCCCATTAGTTCTCAAAATTCAATCATTTCATCTGTGTAGATTGACACATGTATCCTTTATTACAAGTATGTTCAATTCATGTAGATTTTTTTGTTCATTTTTCTCAAATTTTATTTTGATTTCTTTGAGTAGTTTAGTTAAGTTTAAGCCTAAAAATGTCAAATATGCTTAATTTGTGCTTCAAAATCATGTGGGTAGTTACATACATGCTCATTAGTGACTGGGTAGACCAATAATTGTGTCAAATTGTTCACACCATGCTTAATCTTTGAAAATTTGGCAAGAAACCTAACTTCAGTGCCGATACAATTTAAATTATGTGGCCGCACACATTTTTGTATGGTTCGCATAACTGGCCAAAGGGTTTTATATATGGTTGAATTGTGCGGACCGCACTCAAAATGTGGTGGTCCGTAGAAGAAGTGCGCGGACGCATAAAATTGTGTGTGGTCTGCACTCTCAACTTCAGAGAACCAGTAATTTCAGTTTGGGACTTATGCGGTCGCACCCAAAATTGTGCGGTCCGCACTCGAGTTTACTGCACTTCAAAAGTGTGTGGTCCGCACTAGGCAGTTTGCGGCCGCACTCAGATTTATGCGGAACGCACTGCCTCATTACTGATTGCTTGTCTGCAACTGTGCTTCAATTGTTTCTTTCCTTTGAATTCAACTGACAAATGTAACTTGTATTGCAGACAATGGTTAGATTTTGCAGCAAAGGTAATTCTTCAAGAGGGAGGGGTGAGCCCTCCTGGGGCCGAGGTCGAGGCAAGAGTAGCCTACCACTGGGCATTCAGAAAACAATAAGCAAGAAAGCAACCGCAAGCAGAGTACCTGACTCCTCGGACACCAGTGAATATGCTCCGTCTAGGGAAACCTCTGAGGGTCACTCTATGGAGGTCCAGCCTGAACCTCAGTCCCAACCACCTCAATCCATTGGGCACTATTAACTGCGCAATGAGCCTATGGATAGTTCCTCCGCTGATTCTGATGCGGGAAGCCAAGGTTCTGAGCCCTCCTCTTCACCTACCCCTCTGGCACATATTGATATAGATGATGATGACGTACCGAATGACGGTATAGGGGGTGACACTCGTGTGGGTGGTCTTGAAAGGAAAAAGAAGAAGGAAATGTGGGAGGATAGATTCGTCAGCTTGACGGCGTTCAACAGTTCAGGGAGTTGTGGCCAAAAAGGTCGCTCACACTTGAGCGGCAATTCTTGATGAAGGATTTGGATATTCATAATCCAAATGTCCTTAGGCAATTCCAGGAGCGCAAGGGGTGGAAGTGGTTCACTCACCTGGTCTTAGATGCAAATGAGCATTTGGTCAGGGAGTTCTACGCCAACATAGCTCATATCAAGGCGGGAACAAAAGTGATAAAAGTGAGGAATTTTAGAGTTTGTTTTGATGCCCATATTTTGAATACTTATGTAGGTTTTGAGGAAGTGGAAGCGATCCAGTATTTGGAGAAGTTAGCTTTGGGTGAAGTAGCTCTCCCTTGGCTACCTGGAATTTTGGCTGCCCCAGGACCACCACCACCATAGATCACAATAGGAGTGCCTATTATCCAGGCCACCCTCAACTTCGAAGCTAAAGGGTGTCAAACTTTTCCAAGATTGTCCAAGATTGAATGATAACAACCCGAGCAGTTCTGGTGGCTTCTATTATGGTGGGGTACCCGATCAATGTGGGTGCTATCATGTCAACCAGAATCACATTTACGGTCCATAAGAATAAAAAGTCCTACCCCTTTTCGAATACCCTCACATAGTACTTCAATGATGAAAAGGTGGAGCCAAGTCCATATGACACGAAGTTAAAATCTAAGAAGACTTTTTCTTAGTATCACTTGTAGGGTGCGGACAACCCAAAGTTCAAAGGGACATACACTACCATAATTGGCCAGTCTGACGAGCTGGCAGTGGTAGGTTCAGAGGCTACTGCTGGGCCATCTTTAGCTCCCATGCCTATCACAGTAGCCGGTTCTTCCTCCGAGACAGCCGCCATGCCACCACTATCATCCTCCAGGCCTTCCAGGTCAGTTCCAGTGCCATACTCATCCACTTATCCTCTCACTGCTTTGCGAGTCTCCCAAACTATGGTGAGCCTCAACAACTGGATGCAGACAGCCACTTATAAGTTGTCTGACATCTCCAATATTGTTGCAACGCAGTCCTCTACTCCAGCAGCGCCACAGGTGCCTCCATCAGTGGAGGAAACTTTGAACAAGATTCTGGACAATCAGCAGACTATCAAGGACACTCTGGTAGCTCGGGGGGTGCTATTGAAGAGTTGGCCAAGCAACTGAAGAAAATGAGAAAGTCCCAGGAATCTAAGAAGACAATGGAAAGTTTGAGACAAGAAGTGAAGAAGTTAGCGGCAGCAGGTGACTTTCCCTTTGACCTATTGATAGAGACAGGTCCATCAGTACCGGCTAATCCAGCAGCACCATCAGCGGAGACACCATGAGTAGAGGCTGGCCAGTCTGATGAGCTAGATCTCACTGCTCCCACTGCTGATGAGATTCTCTGGATGCTCTCCAACCCTGTGGTCCCTCAGCCCGGAGATGATGATATACAGTTAGAGGAGACCGAGGGTGGCGATGCTTCTAGTCACCCCGAGACCACATATGGAGTTTTCTTTACTCTCTACCCTTTTATATTTTGTTTTCTAAGCATTGGTGACAATGCTTCCTCTTTTTCTAGGGGGGTCTATTTTGATATTTTGATGATTTGATGACTATCTATGACATTTGATCACATTTTGGGCCTGTAATAACTTAAATACTCTTTTTCCTTTTTCTTTTATCTTTAATCTATCCCTCATTATGTATATAATCATTCCTCGTGTATATATTCATTTGTTTTACCTTTAGTAGTTTATTTCATAGCTTCTTCGTTTTACTTTCCTAATTGTATAACTTCTTAATTACTTTATTAGCTTCTTTTTGGTTTGTTAACTTCTTCTAATGTTTTAACGAACAATAAGACTTTGGTTTTCTTAATGTCATGATTCTTTCCAATGGTGGGTCTTGTGTGAACCGGTGGCTCTTCCCAACGATGGATGGCGTGACAACCTTCTTAAGGGATTGAGTCAGTTTTTTATGTTTAGGTAAAAACAAGTAATGTAATGAATAAATAAGAGTCTATCATGTTTCACTTGGTACCAACACACTTAACTATGCGCTTATGGTTAAAAATATGTTTTTGTAAAGAAATAGCTCTATCTAGTGACCTTGTGAATCTTGTGTTGATTTAGGCAATCATCAGATGGTTTAGTTGAACTGTAGAGATTTTCAATATTGAATGCGGTTGTTGTGGGATCTCGACTTCTTTCTCTTTAACAATCCAGTTGTGTGAGAGGTGAGTTATTTTGTTACAAGTTCAAGTACCCGTGCGAATGGTATAGAACTTGCCCATAATGCGTTTCTAGGCAAAATTCTAAGTTAGATTGGCTTGAGAAGTGATTGTAGGCCCTCCTTGGCCCATTTTGAAACCTTCAATGGCCCACCAATGATATCATCCTTAGTAAACCCTTTTGAACCTAAAGCCTTTCTATTCAA
Organism: Nicotiana paniculata; assembly: GCA_005239505.1. Taxonomy (NCBI): domain Eukaryota; kingdom Viridiplantae; phylum Streptophyta; class Magnoliopsida; order Solanales; family Solanaceae; genus Nicotiana; species Nicotiana paniculata. Next base: position 40,008 of record ML341568.1, on the reverse strand, counting down.
TAACCACATTACAAGCCTTTAACCGTTTTATAGTGACTCTCTCTTGGCACCCGACTTTTCTTTAGCACTTATGTGATTCAAATGGAAAAAACATAAGTTTGGGGGAGAGACGAGGAGTTTAAAGATGGTTTCAAAGCACAAAAATACAAAATAAATGAGAAAGAGGAAAAGGCAAAGAAAACGAAAGGAAGAACAAAGAAAAACACAAAAAGAAAGTGAATAATGTGAAAGGATTGAAAAGATGCAAAACAAAGATAAATTACAAAGCATGGAGAAAGCAAAGAAGGAGGCCGTGAATAGCATGACAAAGAAAGAGTGATGTCAAGTCTCTCTAAGCCTCCTAAGGGAAAAGAAAATGACTCAAAGAGTCAGCAAAGTATAAGTCAACAAGAGAATATGAAGTGTTAAAGAAAAGATGAACCAATTCAAATCCGATATTACCCTTCTTAATCGAAAAAGCCTTGATTACATGCCGAAAAACCCCTATGTAATTTCAAGCTGAGAAAGCTTACACTAGTAGTGATGTACATGAGGGGAAATCATATGATACTTAGGGCCGGGCTTGTGACATTCTTTTGAGAGGATGAGCAAGTCTTCATCGAGTCATTATTTTGAATTCCTCATTCGTGAGCTAGATGAGCTTCTGGAGAGTATAGGAGGAGGAGTTTGGAATCCACAAGCGACTTGCATGAAATTGCGAGATTCCTTGATGAACAAAGTCAACCCTTGATGCTCAAGTGTCACATTAGAGCCATTGGGCTTCAATGTTCAAATCATAGGCTTGTTAATGATTCATGAGCATGTGGGTAATTGTTGGTCCCAATTGATTTGTGTTTTGACTCAACTTAGGCCAGCTAAAATATCCATTTTTCTAATGGAGGTGTGAATTGCCTTAATTGCTTGAGGACAAGTAAAAGCTTAAGTTTGGGGAAATTGATAAGTAAGGATTTTGACCACTTATTTGCTCTCTTTTACTTGTGTTTTAGCTCGAAAATGCTTAAAGGTATCCCCCGAGAACTAATGAAATGAGATTTCTTACAGGAATACTGGGAAACGAGCCAAAGAAGTGAAAATCAACTTAAAAAGGAGTCAAAATTGGACAAGGACCAAAATAGGGAAAAAGTGCTTATAGTGCGGACCGCACAATACTGTGTGCGGCCACAAACAATGAAGGAACCCTGTAAAAATAGTTTTACAGTATGAAGACCGCATAATTTTGGTCTGGCCATAGAAGAGAGGTTCAGAGACTTGGAAATTTTGAGCAATTGAAGTTGTGCGGCTGCAGAAGCCAGTGTGCAGCCGCATTCACTAATATGCGGACCGCAGAGGAGGAGATTCAGAGAACCTTGAAGTGAAGTTGTAAGGACCGCACGATTATTGTGCGGCCACAGAAGCTAGTGTGCGGCCGCACTCACAAATGTGTGGTCCGCAGAAGCAGGTCAAGATCCCAACCCAAGTCAAGTGTGCGGCCGCACTCATAAATTTACGATCCGCATAACTAAATAAAGTGCGGCCGCATCCCAATTTTTTGTGACCGCCAAAAGGCCCAGCTGATCAGCCAAGCTCAGAGTGCGGACCGCATTCAGAATTATGCAGCTGCACAACCTCCGAAGGGGCATTTTTGTCAGATATTTTCAGCTTAGTATAAATAGGACTTTTTGTCATTTTTAGGATAAGTTTTGTTTTGTAAGAGCACCTGGGTCGTTTATCTTTACTGCTTTAAGTAATTTTATACTAGATTTGTCTCCAAACATTAGATTTTCCTCTCATAATTAATTATTATGGATTTTATCTTTATATCCTCTTTAATTTCTGCATTTTTCATGAGTAGCTAAATTTCTAGCTAGAGTTGTGACTCAACCTTAGTGTGCGTATTTAATAGGTGTTTGAATTAGGGCTTGTTTGTGATTGGGTTGGTGATATTTAGCCTAGTTCTTGCTTGAATTCAAGAATTAATGGTTGCAAACATTAATTCATGCCTAATTGACGTAGTCTCTACTTGAGAAAGAGAGACTAAGTCTAGGAAAACTTGGCTAACAAGAAATTGGGGTAAACTCAAGAAATTGATAGCCCCAATTAAAGTGTTGAATCTAGAGATAGTAAGACCCGACTTGAGAATTTATCACTTGTTGTGTGCCATACCCATTTGGACTTAAGAAATCCAAATTGGGCAAAATCACTCAAACTACAGAGAGGTATAGAGTGAGTATTCGAGTGTGATTGCTATATTACAACCCCGACCAATCAAACTTGCCTTAAAGTTTACAACCCATTAGGTAACCACCTAGGTGGAAGTCACGACCCTAGATCCTTTTATCATTTGAAAAACAACAAAACCATAAATATTGTCTCTTAGTTTTATAGTTGCAAACAATAAAACAAATTAGAAATAGAACAAAAATCAAGAATGTAGAAGAGCAATTTAGGACAAATCATACAATGAAACTAGATATACACCTAATCCCTATTCTAACTCCCTGTGAATTCGATCCCGACCTTCGTTGGGTTTATTATTGCATCGACCACCTCACTACCTAATTATAGTGTGGGTTTGGCCGAGATCACATTTTCCGATGATGGATCTCTTGGACAACTTTCTTGAGGGATTAAGGTCACATGATAACTTTCTTGGACAACGTCTTCTCTCAGTTACGTGACTCATTGTTCATGTAGTGCTTTATTGCTTAATACTTCTTGACTTTGTGTTACTTGCCTAAACTTTAGAGTTTGAAGGGAACCGTCCGACTGGGGTCATGTGCAATGCGTGATGTGAGGTTTTGATTACATTTTGTGTTATCATGTGTTTGACTAGAACTTTCCTTGTGTGTTAGTCAAAGCAAAATAAGTAAGCTTTGTGAGTCTAAGAGATGATGTAGGCGTTTATTTGATTGTACATTGAGCTATTATGCCACCATATATAAAATTATCTGTAGATAGCCTATTTGAGCCTATAAGCCTTTTCTTTGGCATCCATATTACAAGCTGATTTCCATTTTGTTCTTGATTAAATATTTTCGAACCTTTACCTCTGAAAGCACTTAAGTCGCTAAAAGATTAAAGTGAGAGTTGGAGTAGCTTTTGAGTGGAACCATAGAAAGGTCAAACGTGCATGTATGTTTTGGAAGATCATTATCTGGGCAACCTAAATTTATGGAGAGTGTTGAAAAACAATATATATATATATATATAATACACCTCCTATTCATCGTGATCCGGGCTAGTGAATGCATAGTTGTGCTTAAAGAAAAAGGTCCAAGTTGTATATGATTTCGTGGCATTGCTTGAATTGGTCATGAAAAGTGTGTAACTGAAAGTTAAGTGTAGTGTATTAAAGTACTTAGGAGGGTTAGACACTATACCCAAAATATATTCTACATGTTTCTTAGCCTACACTACAACCCATAAAGACCTAATTGATCTTAGACTTTGAGAGCTTAGGTTAGTGTAGATATACACTACGAGCAAGCCTATGGTACAGCCATGGAGTGCATATGAATTTTTTTGTGAGAGTGAGTGGTTCTTTGTTTATATATGTGATGTCCTTAAATTATATTCGAATGCATATTTGAATGTGTGGACGAAATACCCTCTTATTCTTTGGTGAGGCACATGATCCATGATAGATAGATAACGTTATTAAACATCTCTTGTTGGGTGAGTGCACGTGTTGAGAGTGCTTATTGGCGACGAGTCGGTCTTTGAGGTTGGGTAGTTATGGGCGGGTTGTTTGAGTGTTTTTAATTGGTCACTAATATTTCATCATGTGAAAGTTGGGAAAGGTATGAATGCGTATGCAAGAGCTCAATTGTTGGTATCAACCATGGTCATAGGTGTAATGTGTTGAATTGCCAAATGTTCTTCCATTGTATGATGTCTCGCGTGCATTGTTTTGTTAGCAAGGTTTTAGGTTGCTTGAGGACGAGCAAGAGCTTAAGTTTGGGGTGGTGATGTTAGGCTAAAAATCCATGTTTTCATCTGTAATTTGCCTTGCATTATACCTCAATCTTGTTAACTTTGGTGTAAATATTTGTGACTCGAGCTTAATAATGGTGTTTATATGTATAGGAGTCAATTTGAAGTGAAATGGCAAGCTCGCATGCAAAGTGAAGTAAAAACAGAAGAATTTGGAGGGAGTATGAGTTTGGTTCCCAGGTTGGTGCCAAGCACCAACCAAAACTCCAAAGGCAGAATAGTGGAAAATTTCGATGTCTTGGTTGGCGCCAGGCGCCAAGTGAGATGGCTAAGGAAGGATTTCATCCTAATTCGTCTAGGACTTGGTAGTTTCGACCCAACATATACATAAGGGGTTCTAAACCTATTTATTAGGGGTTAGACATTATTGGGGAGGAAAAAGGCGACGGGAACACTTAGAAGCAACGAATCGCATGAGTTTTTCTCTTCCATTCTTCCTTAATCTGTATTTTAATGCTTTCAATTATTATCATGATTGTAAGTATGGTTCTGAGTAGATAAACCTTACCATCTAGGGTTTGATAGAACCTCTTGAAGTATGAATTTTTTTACTGCGTTTAATATAAATTTTCCATTTACTGTTCTCTACTTGTTCAACTATATGATTATTGCAGTTGACTGAAGGACCCTCAATTGACTGTACCTATTTAGTGTGTACTGCTTGAAAAAGGGTACACATTTAGGTAGTTATTGACCAATATCACTCCTATCGTATATGAGGAATCAATACAAAGGGTTTAAAGGTGGTATTAGGAATAACAAAACCTTGGTGCGATCTTAGTGAGCGGTAAACTAGTGTCAGCTAGCGTAGTTCGGAAGAATACGTATAAATAGTTGTATTTGCTCAGAAGAGAATTAAGACACCCAAAGTGCTCACTATAGGTAGAGAATATCTAGGCGAACATTAATGAGACGTGGCGGGAGGATTCCGACGAAAGGGGAAATCGTAAACCTAGACCTTTCCAACATTGTCTACAACATTTGCCTTGTTACTATTAAAATTACAGGTTTTTAATTACCTTGTCTCTAGTTAGTAAACACTCAAATCATTATTTAATATTTGGAAGGTTGATTACTTGAATTCGTGTGAATCTAGTGGTTGTAATTAGTAGGTTAATTCCGTGTGGGATTTGACTCCGGACTTGTAAACTGGATTATATTTGCAACGACCGCTAGACCTTTTAAGAGGCATAGTTGGGCGTGATCATTTATTCAGCTTTATTCAGTTATTTCTGCTATTAGGTATGTAGATTCATATTTGCCCTGATTTATTTTGAGTTGAAGAATGAAATCTGGGTTTGTCTTATGTCTTCTTTGTGATTGGTTTCATAAATCTAGTATGTCATTTATTGAATTCGCCTAAAACTTCTTCTCATGATAGATTTCTAGTGTCAATAGCCTGAATGTTGATTAAATCTGCTTATTATGGATGATATACTTGTTTAAACTGAAAATTCATGTTTGAATGTGTTGTTTAACTAATATGTTGTTTATTGTTGTTTGTTGATACAGCCAAGTTAATTTGCGAGGATAGCCTAGTGGCTATCTCCTTCTAAATCAAACATTTGGCTTTGAGAAAGAAGCATTATACCATTAGAGATAGCTCTTGTCATGGAGATTCGAACAAACGGAAGCATAGAATTAGATTTGTGCTAATGGAATAGTTGTATTGGTCAAATTTTGGATCGAATACAATGGCTTCATTGATCGAGGTCGAAGTCTAAGACGGCCAATGTTTAGCAGCGAAGAACCTCTTTCAAGAGGGGTCGACATTTGGTCGAACAGAGGAACGGACAATAGCGCCAAAATAGGTTTAGGTCTAGAAGAGAGAATATCCTTTTGTACTTGTCTAGGGTTTCAAAAGAATGTTCCCTATATATAGGAAAAGAAAAAAAGAAAAGGGGGAATCTGAAACCTTCTAGAAGAACTCTTTGTAACATTGACTATTGAAGAATATACAAAACTTGTCTTTTCTATTGATTCTCAAGTTTGAAGATACCTTTTCATATACAAGATCCAAGAATCTTGTATTCCACCAACATTTTCTATCATCTACACTGCTGACAAAGATTTGATTGACTCTAGCCACATAATATTCGGGCGAGATATCCTTCATTATTACATTTATTGCCATATCATACATTTAATCCACATACTCACTTGTGTATTCATTATCAATCATCATTCATATCTTTGTCTTGCATTTATTATGGAATTGCTTAGATTCATACCATTCATCATCGGATTCATAGATCTAACTGGTATTAAGCTTAACTAGTATTAACCCTTCATTTCCTTTGTTACATCGTATAAAAAGGGGATTAACATATTTCTAGTAAAATAATTTGGCGCCATCTGTGGGGATTTTCTAGTTAAAGCCTATAGTTTCTGTTAGATCTAAAAAAAATACACGTACAACAGTCGTATTTTTTTCGCACGAACTAACAATGGCAGGAAAAGGAGAAGAAAAGCTAAAAGCCATAACAGATGTCACCGCTAACCTCATGAGCACCATCAATGAAGCTGGTGGTGGAGGAGAAGAAAATGTGACACCAAGCGTCACGCCAGGACAGATTTGTTCACCTCCCCCTCTCTGAAGTGTGACAATCACTCGAGAAAGGGAGGCTTCCACGTCCACAACCGAAGAAGCCCCACCAGCAGTAAAGAAACTACTAGAAGCATGGCTGACAAGTACACTGAGCAACTTCCTGTACAAGCCAACCCAGGGAACAACTCAAAACACCACGCCAGCGGATATTGCAATCATTAACGAGCAACCAGCTCCCCACCCAACAGGTAACACTAATACCACTGGTGATACCGGCAAATGATACACTCGCAGCTATACTAAAGAAGATGAAAGAAAAGGAAAATGAAAATAAGGCACTACGAGACCAGATGAAGGAACACCGGGAAAAGGGTCGACAAGATACCCGATGCCCAAGAACTCCTACCCAAACGGGATGTTGGCCGGTTCGTCGAAAACCCATACAGCGAAGAAGCAGCCCCACACCCCATACCTAAAACCTTCAAAATGTCATCGTATTTGAGAATATACGACGGCACGACAGAACCTAAAGACCACATAATTCACTATATCACAGCAATGAAAGGCAACGACCTCTCAAATGTACAAGTACCATCAGTATTGCTAAAGAAGTTTGGTGAAACCCTAACAGGGGGAGCCTTGACATGGTACTCACAGTTACCAGCACCCGATAACAACATTTGAGGAAATGGCCGACAAGTTTGTAACCGCCCACGCTGGAGCCAAGAAAGTCGAGGCCAGGGTGAATGATATATTCGCTGTTAGACAGTCGCCTGGCAAGGGACTCAGGGACTTCCTCGCCCGATTCAAAAGGTCCAGAATGAGCTTACCAAATGTATCTGAAGGGATGGCCGTGGCGGCCTTCCAAAATGGACTGAACAGGAACGGGTCGAGAGTGACCAAAAAATTGCTAAGCAGACTTATGAAGTATCCTCCCACCACCTGGGAAGAAATCCACAACGCCTATTGCGTCGAGGTTCGAGCGGATGAGGACGACCTCAATGGCCCAATTCAACGGCTAACGTCAGTCCAAACAGAGTAGAAGCGATATCGCTGCAATGATGCCCAAAGAGATCAATCGGGCCCACGCCCCAACAGGTAAAGACACCAACCTTATGTCAGAACGGATATCCCACCATCTCCTCGCCACGTGGAAGGGTCGTCCAGGAAAAACACAGGAACCCAACAAAATGAGAGAGGTATGCCTCCACTCGTATCTACTCACAATTTTTGTGTTTCCCCTTCAGAGATAGTGTACGCATTGGAAAAGCTCGGCCCGAAGGTAAAGTGGCCGCAGAAGATGAAGTTCGACCCGAACACCAGAAGGTCGAATGCTCTTTGCGAGTTCCACCAGGAGCGAGGTCACAAGACCGAAGACTGCATAGCTTTGCGACAAGAAATGGTGAACCTGCTCAACCAAGGACATTTAAAAGAATTGATGAGCGACCGCGGGAGAGCAATCTTCGGCCGAGGACGAGAAAAATATCAAGGCCCCCCAAAGCCACCCTTCATCGCCCGCACCATCCAAATGATCATCGGTGGGGGCGATGAAGCCGCAATCAACCATGTAAAGTTCACTACAACGCATAAACTGAAGCGATCAATCACACACGAACGGTAAGATGACCTCGAAGACAGTATCATCATTGATAAGTCAGATACCCACGGTTTTTCTTTCCCTCACCTTGATGCCCTTGTTATTATCTTATGAATTATATATACTGATGTAAAAAGAATAATGATCTACGATGGGAGCGGTGCATGTATTATCCACCCCTGAGTTCTCGCCTAAATGAGACTCGAGGATAAGATAGTACCACGCTGCATAACACTGACAGGGTTTAACAATGCAGTAGAAATAACTTCAGGAGAAATAACGATGTTCGTCTTGGCCGGGGGCGCCACCTTAGAGACAACGTTCCACATCATGAACCAGGATACAACCTACAACTCCATCATAGGGCGGCCGTGGATACACGCCATGAGAGCCATTCCATCCAGCCTGTACCAAGTAATCACGTTCCCTACCCCGTGGGGGATATTCAGCATTCGAGGTGAGCAGCGCACGGTGCAAGAATGCTACTGCATCGCCCAAGATTGCACATACACTCAACAGTTGAAGGGAACAAGCTCAGAAGCATAGCAATTACCAAAAGTCGGGGACCAAATCCGACGATCAAAATGATGTCATCAAGGACCCCGACATCGTGGAGGCCGCGGGTTCAATGGTAGAAGACCTAGACCTAGTTCAAATAGATAAAAACAACATCAGCAAAAAGGCTTACATCGGCCACAAACTCTCCGAACCAGGTAAATTTCATAAATTTCTAACTAACAATGCTGACCTATTCGCTTTCTCCCATGCAGATATTCCAAGTATCTCGAAGGACATCGCTCCGCACAAATTGAATGTAGATGCACTCTACCCGCCAATACGGCAACTGAGAAGAAAATTCTACGTCGCAATCAATGAAGCACTCCGCGAGGAGGTAGAAAAACTACTCGCCCACGGCTCCATTAGAGAATCCAAATACCCCTAATGGTCGCCAATGTGTTCATGGTGAAGAAGAAAAAATGGAAGTAGCACATGTGCATAGACTTCACAAACCTAAACAAAGCATGCCCAAAAGACTCCTTTCCGCTGCCACACATCGACCAGCTAATCGATGCAACAGCGGGACACGAACTGCTAAGATTTCTAGACGCCTATTCAGGGTACAACCAAATCCTCATGGAGGAGGAAGACCAGGAAAAGAACACTTTCATAACTCACCACGGACATATTGCTATAGAGTCATGCCATTTGGGTTAAAGAACGCGGGAGCAACCTATTAGAGACTGGTCACCAATATGTTCAAAGAACAGCTCGGCAAAACAACGGAAATATACATAGACGACATGTTGGTCAAATCCAAAAGGAAAGAAGATCATATCGATCACCTGAAAGAAGCCTTCGATATACTACGGCACTACGGCATGAAGCTAAACCCCGAGAAGTTCACCTTCGGTGTAACCTCGGGCAAGTTCCTCGATTTCCTGGTGTCACAAAGAGGCATAGAAGTAAAACTTGACCAGATCAAAGCTATTGAAGGAATACCTGAACTACTGACCAGCAAGAAACAGGTACAAAAACTTACCTGTCGTATAGCCGCCCTGTCGAGATTCATCTCGCAATCCTCCGACAGATGCCACAAATTTTTCAACGTCCTCAAAAAAGACAACAGACTCTAATGGAACTCTGAATGCGTAGAAGCCTTAAGGGAGCTAAAGGCATATCTGACCTCTCCCCTATTGCTCGCCAAAGCTGAACCCGGCGAACATCTTCTGGTGTATTTGGCCGTGTCAGAAGTAGCGGTAAGTGCATTACTGGTCCGCGAAAACAAAGGTACGCAATCTCCAATTTATTATATCAGTAAAACTCTGGTCGACGCCGAAACGAGGTATCCCCACCTCAAAAAGTTGGCTCTGGCGCTAGTCATAGCTTCACGAAGCTTAGACCTTATGTCTAGTGCCACCCCATATCGGTGGTCACGACCTTCCCCCTTAGAAGTATCTTACATAAGGCCGAACTATCGGGAAGGTTGGCCAAATAGTCCATCAAGCTAAGCGAGCATGATATCATGTATTAGCCACGAACATCGATAAAGTCGCAAGTACTAACCGACTTCGTCGCCGACTTCAGTGCCAAGATAATGCCTGAAGTCGAGCAGGAAGGTTCTCGCACTGCTCCCCACCTACACAACTTGTGGGTCTTATACACCGACGGCGCTTCTAACGCGTCAGGTTCGGGACTGGCACTCGTACTCGAGGTCCTAACAGACGAGGTCATACGAAAGTCCATATGATGCCTCGAGATGACTAGCAATGAGGCTGAGTACGAGGCCGTGATTTCAGGATTGAAACTAGCTCTCAAATATGGATCACAACGGGTCGTCCTTCGATGTGACTCACAACTCGTCGTCAACCAAGTCATAGGGACTTACCAGATCAAGGATCAAAGGCTACAAAAGCACTAAATGGAAATCCATAAATTGCTGCCAGAATTCGACGAATGTCAATTCTATCAAATACCTCGAGCTCAAAACGCCGAGGCAGACGGCCTCGCCAAACTGGTAGCAGCAACAAAAAGCATAAACGGAAAGGGGAGCATCGTCACGTTACTCCACTCGTCGATAGATCAACTTGAGGTACACTCCAAAAACTTAACTTGGGACTAGCACAACCGTATTATAACCTACTTGCAGGAGGGAACACTTCCACCAGACAAAAAAGAAGCTATAAAGCTTCGAACGTAGGCAGGTAGATACAGCATCATCAATAACGATTTATACAAAAGGGCGTTCAGCGGCCCATTGGCAAAATGCTTGGGACCAAACCAAACAAGATGAGTAGTCGAGGAAGTACACAAGGACCACTGCGGTGCCAATACCAGTAACCGATCCTTCGTCAGGTGCCTCATACGAGCTGGCTATTAATTGCCCACCATGAAAAAAGAAGCCATCGATTTCGTCAAAAAATGCGAACAATGTCAGAAGCATGCCCCTATGATACACCAAGCGGGAAAGCACCTCCACTCAGTCACGTCTCCATGGCCATTCATCAAATAGGGAATGGACATCATAGGACCACTCCCAGCAGGTCGAGGTAATGTATGTTTCCTTTTATTTTTAACTGACTACTTTCCAAATGGGTAGAAGTAGGTGCTTTCGCCCAAATACGCGAGCAAAAGGTCATCACATTCATATGGAGGAACATCATATGTCGTTTCGGTATCCCCAAGGTAATCAGCTGTGATAACGGACCACAATTCACAGGGAAAAAGACCGCTGAGTTTTTTTGAGAAGTGGCGCATCAAGCGAATACTCTCCACGCCATACCATCCCGCAGGAAATGGTCAAGACGAATCCTCAAACAAAACTATATTAAACATCATGAAAAAGAAACTCGAAGATGCCAAGGTACTATGGCCAGAACTCCTACCAGAGGTGATATGGGCGTATCACACTACGCCAAAGACAAGCACAGGATAAACTCCATACTCATTGGTCTACGGCACCGATGCAGTCATACCAATCGAGGTCAGGGAATCGAGCCTCAGATACTCCAATGAAAGTGGAACAAACAACAGCGAGAACAGGAAACAAGATCTCGACGAGGTAGAAGAGCGAAAAGATATGGCATACATAGGAATGGTCGCCCAAAAATAGAAAGCAAAATGGTACTACAACAAAAAAGCCAAAATCAGACCACTCAAAGTCGGGGACTACATGCTCAAGGCCAAAACACAGGCAAGCAAAGACCCAAAAGAGGGCAATTTAAGAGCCAACTGGGACGGACCATACAAAATCACAGCAGCAGTTAACAAAGGGTCATTTCAACTAGAGACAATGAAGGAAAACCGCTACCAACCAATTGGAACGTCGCCCACCTCAAATAGTTTAACTTCTGAAAATAGAAATCCTCTAAGCCGTACTCTTTTTCCCTCACTCAGATTTTTACCCATTGGGTTTTTGCCGTTTGCCGAGGAGGTTTTTAATGAGGCGACGAAGGGGGTGCCTCGAATTTCAAGTTTGTTATCCATCGCTCCGCCTACCCACCACTCCAGGCAGACCAATGAAGGGACTATATAGATGGAGAACTTCCCAAATGTATGTATTGACCAATGTAAAATTCTCCAATGAAATGAATAAACAAAGCAACATGCAGCATTTTTTGCACAACTCCAAATCTCTCTACATCCTACATTCTACATCTGCATTCGACACCGCTCGAATCACTTACATTCGACCTCACTCGAATCACTTACATTCGACCTCGCTCGAATCACTTACATTCGACCTCGCTCGAATCACTTACATTTGACTTCGCTCGAATCACTTACATCCGACCTTGATCGAATCACTTACATTCGACCTCCCTCGAATCACTTACATTCGACCTACCTCGAATCACTTACATTCGACCTCCCTTGAATCACTTACACTCGACCTCCCTCGAATCACTTACACTCGACCTCCCTCGAATCACTTACGTTCGACCTGCCTCGAATCACTTACGTTCGACCTCCCTCGAATTACCTACATTTGACCTCGCTCGAAATTCCTACATTCAAACTTGCTCGAATCACTTGCATTCGACCTCGCTCGAATTACCTACATTCGACCTCTCTTGAATTACCTACATTCGACCTCGCTCGAATTACTTACATTCGATCCATCTCGAATTGTCCTGCACCTTACCAAATATTGACCCCAAGTCAGTCTATGATCAGCCTCCCGAGAACAACATCACAACAAAATATGAATATGACAGGTAACAAGAAAGCAAAACATACAGCAAAAGGTAACATTCCATTATAAATTGATTGGGTTACACGACTCATTTTCTTTTACAATGGGCTCGAGTGCGCCCTCGAAAAAATAACAAACAACCTAAAATCAAGTACAAGGCCTTACGCCACATCATCCTCTTCAGCATATTCGTCATCATACCAAGGATCAGAGTCAAGCCCATCCACGACATCACCATCGTCGTCCCCGCCAGGCAAATCAGGCGCATAGCCACAAGCTTCACGGGCTGCCCGCGCCTTAAGACGAACATCGTTAAGCTCCTCCTCAGAAACCTTCCCAGCATCCCTCAAAAACTTGTACACATCTAGCTGAGCCTTGGCATGAACCCACATCTCATATAACTCCCGCGACACACTCGCATCGGCAGAAGCTTGAGAAGTAGACAGCCGGGCCAGCTGTTCCTTCTCATCCCTCAGGAGCACGATTTTCTCATTTAACCCCGCCAGCTCTGCCTCTAAATTCCCAACTTGTTCCTCCAACCTCTCTACCTTAAGCACTGAAGTCTCCACTTCACTAGCTCGCTTAGACCTGCAGACACGCAGGGTGCCTACCAGAACGGCCGCCTCTGCTATCGAGGTTGTCCTGGTCCTCTCAGCCAGTTCCAACTCCCTGACTTTGGCACTAAACTCGGCCCTAATATCAGCATCCCTAGCCTCGCTCCGTTCGAGCTCAACTTTCAAAGATGCCACCCACGCCTGGACATCTGAGTTCTCGGCCATTATCCCCTTGACCAATTCAAGCTCGTCCTCCTTAGACTTCAACGCCTCCTCCAACTCACTGCACCGACTAATAGCCTTCATAATCTCCTCGTCCTTCTCTTTCAGCTCCTCATCCTTCCTCCCAATCTCATCACGCAGCTCCTGGAACTGGCCGTCTTAACCAACGCTCCTGACCACCTTTCGGTACTTAGAGCGGTACTCTTTGTACTTGGACTCCATCCTCCTATAATGCGCAACCCTCTCCTCCTCCCGCCGGTCATGCTTAATGTCGAGGATGAGAGTCTAGAAAGCAAAAGGAAACAATATTAGCCAAGGTAAAAGCGATACTAGCGGAATATACAAAAGCTTAGAAGAAAATACTCACCCGTAGGGCCATTCCTGATATGTCAAGGGAGAGGTTGGAATCTTTCAATTTCTGCTGCGTTCTGTTCTCTGCATCAGTGCACAAAGGGGCAAACGATGACTCCACGCGCTCGGTGTTGACCAAAAGGTTGAAATCTACGGGGATGACTATGTGGAGATTGGGACCCTCCGTCCTTATCTCTACCTCATCGTCCTCTCTGTAAAAGCCCGTACTTCTTCGGTTTCGATGTCAGAACCAGAATCGACGTCCCCTGCGGGGGAATCACAATCTTTTCTAACCGCTGATGAAGAGCTACCCTCCACAACACGCACAAACTCTTCGCCACTTACTGTCCCCTCGACCCTGGAAGGTCTCTCCTTCAAAACAGATTATGACATAGCAGCCGCCTCTACGACCAGAAATGAATTCGGACCCGCCTCGAGAGCCATGGTTTTCCCCGTCTCTTCCACAACCACAGCCTTCCCCGTTTCCACCCTCCGCCTCTTCCTGGCGACGGTTTTTCTCCATGAGATGGCTCGTCAGTAAGAAGGAAAACCTGTTGAGGTGGAGCCTCATCGGGGATAAAGACATCCGAAGAGGTGGGTTCCCCTGACTGCGTAGTTTGAGTGTGATCTAGCACAGACTCGAATAAAGCAAACTCCATCACAGCGAGGTCACCTTCTGGTGAAAAGCAAGAGCGGGTGCCTTCTCTAACTTAGAAACCCGCCGACCTGGCACCCACGAGGAGTTAAGTCGGAAAACAGTAAGGGACGAAGTCGAACAAGGAAATAAGAATACATATTAGACGGGATCTTAGGTCCATAGCGCTTATGAAAAGAAGCCCAATCACGAATCCCCACAACATAAGGTAACATGCGAGCCACCCAACCCTCCATGTCCAAGACGAGGGAAGGAGAACGCTTCACAGCTGAAAAAAAGATGGCGAACGTATCAGAGGCCGAAAAGAAAAGAAAATAACAAAGAGTAAGTGGCAGAGGGTACGAGAAGGCACTTACAACTATAATTCCACCTCTCAAGAAACCCAGCCGGGTCTGCTACCAAATGCTCAGTTCTGACGAATAAGTACTCGCCAGAATAGTTGACTCACCTTATCGTCCATTCCGGCCACTAATCCTTTCGTCCCAAAATTTCGCAAGTGTCTCAGAGTATCTCTGAAGAACGTAGGCAAGAACAGGTGCAATAAGTGGCGAAGGTCGACCTTGCAACCGGCCAGTTCCGCGTATTTAGCCAGCATCAGGAAGACCTTGTATAGGTAAGGAGAAAGCTATGCCGGGAAAACTTCATAAAAGTGGCAAAATTCTTTAGTTAACCGAGGAAGAGGGAGAGTGTAGCCAATCATGAATGGGTAGGCGTAGAAGGTGCAGAACCCAAGTCGGTGAACCTGAACGGTATTACCCTCTGCAGGGATGATCTCGACATGAGGAGGGATGCAGTATTTAGCCCTCATGTCAGCCAATTCGGCCTTCCCCGACTCAGAAAGCTCAGGCTCAGGAGCAGGAGCGGGTCCTTTAGGAAAATTTTTCCTAATCATAGGGTTTTTAGGCACCACCTCCTCAATGGTGGGAAAACTATCATCTCCTTCAATTGAAGCTTCCTCGTCAGTAAGGAGAGTGTCCACCGACAAAAGAGTGGCATCGGAAACATTATCGTGACTAAGAGGAGGAGTCGACATGACGTCAATATAATATATGAGTAACAAGATGAGAGAATGAGGTTAGAGATTGAGAGAAGAACTGTAAATTAGAAGTGAAAAGATCACAAAGAACGAAGAAGAAACACATAGCAAGAATGGATTCCAAAGAAGAGAGAAATAGTAAAAATTTCAAATCAGAAACCCCTTCCTATTTATAGGGTTGCGTGGCATCAAAATTAAGTCCAAAAGCCGTCAATGGCACCAGAATCGAAGCCTGTGTGACAGTGACCGCACCTGACGTCACCTACGCCAATCGCAGCTTTGCCAAAAATTAATAACCTAGTTTCGTTCAAGCCAACCATAGCGACCAAATTTCTTTCATAACGGGCACGGCGTAATCCGCTAATCAAGGACGAGGAGGACACGACCTTAATAAGCGGAGGGACTCACTGTATTGGTTGAAATTTGGATCGAATACAATGGCTTCGTTGATCAAGGTCAAAGTCTAAGACGGCCAATGTTTAGCAGCGAAGAACCTCTTTCAATAGGGGTCGACATTTGGTCGAACAGAGAAACGGACGATAGCGCCAAAATAGGTTTAGGTATAGAAGAGAGAATATTCTGTTAGGATATTCTCTTATTTGTACTTGTCTAGTGTTTCAAAAGAATGTTCCCTATATATAGAAAAAGAAAAAGAGAAAAAGGGGAATATGAAACCTTCTAGAAGAACTTTTTGTAACATTAACTATTGAAGAATATACAAAACTTGTCTTTTCTATTGATTCTCGAGTTTGAATATACCTTTTCATATACAAGATCCAAGGATCTTGTATTCCACCGATATTTTCTATCATCTACACTGCTGACAAAGAGTTTATTGACTCTAGCCACTTAATATTCGGGCGAGATATCCTTCATTATTATATTTATTGTCATTGCATATATTTAATCCACATACTCACTTGTGTATTCATTACCAATCATCATTCATATCTTTGTCTTGAATTTATTATTGCAGTACTTAGATTCATACCATTCATCATCAGATTCATAGATCTAACTGTTATTAAGCTTAACTATGATTAACCCTTCATTTTCTTCTTTTACATCGTGTAAAAAGGGGATTAACATATTTCTGGTAAAGCAATAGTGTAATTCATGTTATGACTAGCCAAATGTATGATGTAAATTGCTCTGCCTTTGTATCTATTTGAGTGGTTAATTAATTTTTGGTTTGTAATTATTCAATGGTTAATGCTGATGGGCCCATTTCGGAGGTCCAGATCCTCTGCTTAGAATTTTGAATTTGAGGCCCATGACAATTGGTGGGCTCCTAAATTTATATTGAGACATATGATGTTTTGGGCTTCATGTTTCGCCCATTTATGACCACAAAGACTTTTAGGAGGTCTGGCAGACATATTTAACTGAATACAGCCCACTAGGTTGTTTATTCAAATAGCACGGACTTTCCAGTTTTCGGACTGGTCATTCAAAAATAGCCAGCCTTTGTAAAGTCATTGAAAAATAGCCATTATTTTGCTGCAACACGAAAAGTTCTAGCACAATATATTGGAGATTGGTGCACATGTGTATAAACTTCCAGCATATTATGCTGGAACTCCAACACGCGAAAAGTTCCAGCATAATATACTGGAGATTGGAGCACATGTGTATGAACTTCCAGCATATTATGTTGGACCGATATATTATACTGGAACTCCAGTATATTATGTTGGAGTTACAGTATACTTATGTTGGAACTCCAGTATTTTTTTCTGGAGTATTTTCCGGATTTTGAACAGTGTTTTTGTTCAAATTTATCTTTACATGAAAAGTGGCTAAATTTCGAATACTTTTGAAATTATAGCTATTTTAAATGACCACTTGTAAATTGGCTATTTTTTAATTTCTTCCACGTTTTACTGTCACGACCCCAAAACACCCGTCGTGATGGCGCCTGTTGTGGAATCAGGCAAGCCACACATTTTGTTGAAATAAGATTTGTTTTTCAGAAGAATTGTAAATTCAGTAGCCAAAGTATCAACAATAATCCATTTAAAAGTTTAACATCATCAAAACATCATTTAAAAACCAAACCCAGATCTGATGTCTCTGAATCATGAGCTACTACAAGGTAGGAGTGCCGAAGTACAAAATAGACAACATAGTCTGAAATAATATAAATGCGACAGGAGGATAAAGAAGGATAAATCGAGGTTGCGATCGCCAGCTGCTACCTCGAAGACTCCAAGGATCTCTGTCAACCAATCAACCACTGCTACCCGGCCTCGATGAACCTGGATCTGCACACAAGGTGCAGGGGGGTAACGTGAGTACACCAACTCAGAAGTAACGAACCCAAACTACGGGCTGAGAGGTATTTACGGACTAAACCTCAATAATTGTAATGAAAATAGTGCACAGAATTTAGGCATGTTCACAGTTTTAACAGATAATGAAAATAGAATATGACAGATATGATAAGTAACCCAGGTATATCTCAGTATTCTACATGCCAATGTATCAACGGTATGGAAATGCACCTGGTGATCACAACTCTCACATCAAAGTCCACTCAGTACAGTATATCGCTCTCGGGCCCAGGGAAGATCCATCCCCGATAGTACACAAACACCGGTGACCGTAGTCACGCAGTTCGGAGGAAAAAGGTCAATCCAGCCCCACGGAGAAGATCCATCTCCGGAACACAATACTCGGACAAGATCCATGTCCAGGGACGATCCATCCCTCACATATCATCAACTTCGGACAAGATCCATGCCCAGGGAAGATCCATCCCTCAATATCAATGCGCTCACTGGGGGTATAAAGACTCCGGAGGGGCTCCTATTGTCCCAAATGCTATATCAAGCCAACGAAGGCATGATCAGAGTATCGCTGCGGTGTGCATTCCGATCTCATAACTGTCTCAATAATAGGCTCTCGGCCTCACTCGGTCATTACTCTCCAGTCTCGCTCACATGGGCTCACGAATGCATGAACTAGCCTGAAACAATGATAAATATATAAAATCAAAAATTACCGATACTAAGGCATGAAATGATATGCTATGACAGGACTAAGTATACAAAAATCAAATAAACACATAAGGGGACAGCAGTATACGACCACTCGGGTCTCAGCATTTTCGGCGTGAAGCCCTGGCATTTGACTTAGCATGATTTCTAGCATGTTCACATTAACCACATCAATAAAAGTGCGGATATCAATCCGAAATAGCTACTAGACTGTGCCATGGGATGAGCCAGGATACAATCACTATGTGTACGCCCGCACGCCCGTCACTTGGCATGTGCGTCACCTTAATTATAATCATATAACATATAGTTCGGGGTTTCGAACCCTCAGAACCAAGTTTGGAAACGTTACTTACCTCAAAACCGGCTACAATCCTAGCCCTCAATGCCTTTGCCTCTAGAATCGGCCTCTGATTGCTCCAAATCTAACCAAAATCATATTTATATGATTAATATATACCAAGGAACGAAGCCCATTCGATAATTATCAATATTAAGCACAAATCCCGAAATTGGTCAAGCCCGACACCCGAGCCCACATCTCGGAATTCGATAAAAATTATAAAATTGGAATCCTTACACTCTCACGAGTTCATACATATCAAATACACCAAAATCCGACAACAAATGGCCCCTCAAATTCTCAATTCAAAGTCCAGAACTTCAAGTTCTAATCCCCCAATTTTAGTCACTAATTTCCATAAATTTCACCCCCAATCAGTCAAATAATCATACATAAATGAGTTTTAAGTCCAAAAATCTTACCTCCACGAAGAAACCTCGAATTTCCTCTTCAAAACCCTCCAAAAGCTTCAAACCTGTATAGAAATGGTGGAAAAATGACCAAAACTCGCTAAGGGTTCTATTTATATGCTCTGCCAGTGATGACCGCACCTGCGGCTAATTTATCTCACCTGCGAACCCGCCCTTGCGGTCCCAGGTGCGCACCTATGCAAATCACTTAAGGGTCCAAAGTCCGCACCTGCGACTCACCTACCGCACCTACGACTCCGCAGGTGCAGCCCATCCTCCGCATCTGCGGTCCTTCTCCAGCCTAGTCAATTCCGCATTTGCGATCCCTCTTCTGCTTCTGCGGACTCGCACCTGCAGTCCCATATCCACAGGTGCAGAAAATTTAGAAGGCTTCACCCCACAGGTTCCAAAATGCCAAGAAACTATGTTGATAACATCTGAACTCATCCCGAGGCCCTCGGGACCTCAATCAAAAGTACCAACAAGTCATAAATGATCACCCGAACTTAGTCGAACCCTCGGAACACCCAAAATAACACCGAAGTATCAAATCAACCCATAATTCAAGCCTAAGGATTTCAAGCTTTTCCAAAAATCACCAACGATGCCGAAACTACCCAAAACTCGTCTGAATGACCTGAAAATTTGCACACACATCCAAAAAGACACTACGAACTTGCTCGAACTTTCGAAATTCCATTCCGACCTCGATAGCTAATTTTTCACTGCCGACCGAAATTGCCAAAAACTCAATTTCGTCAATTCAAGCCTAATTCTACTTCGGACCTCTAAACCACATTCTGAACACACTCCTAAGTCCCAAATCACCTAACGAAGCTATCTGAGCCCAAAAATCTGCATTCCGAGGTCGTTTACCTAATAGTCAACTTTCGGTTGACTTTTCTAACTGTAAAGCCAACTTAAGAGACTAAGTGTCTCATTTCTCACCACGACCGTTCGGAACCTGAACCAACCGACCCAACACATCATAAATAGGCTAAGTAACACATGACAAAGTATATACAGGAAAAACGGGGCTAATCTCATTGAACGACCGACCGGATCGTTACATCTACTCCATGATTGAATTAGTTAATTAAGAAGAGGACATTCTAATAATTTAATAACTCTTTGCCAATTGTTTGACGTGAAATTCCCCAACAATTCAAGGTGATAATTGAATTATATTCAACTATGTCGTTATTTAATATGTTTAGCAAGTGGTTTCAATCAGCCTTCATATACGTGGCTCCCAGTTTTAATCTTTATCATGTTTTGAGTCTTTAATGAGGAAGAACAGAAGACATAGTATGAACTTGTTAAAATAATTGTACTTGTTTAATGGAGCACTGTCATATGCTTTTCTCTTAAATACATTCCATAAACGTTGGACTTTCACAAACAATCTCGAACCTTAGAAAAAACTAAAACTTATAAACATTCGTAGCTTGCTTTACGTGCGATCAACGAAATTATCGTAATTATTGGTACGGTTCTTGTGACATAGTCATGATACAAGTTCGCATTCACGCGATTTTACCACAACTTTAAATAATTAAAATAAATATATTTTGAATCACCGGTACATTTTACGTGCCCTGATTTGTAATGTGTGCAAAAATAACAAGTGCGCGACATCACAACTTGTTTAAATAAATTTATAATTGTTAAAATAATTAAAAGGAGTATAGAAGCAGTAACACATAAAAGGTTTTAAACATGTAATAATTCAGATAATTAAGCCAAATATTAATTGTTAAGTAACCGTGCTTAAAACACTGAACTCGTGAGTTCCTCACACTTTCTCTCGGGTTAACAGAATTTCTTATCCGGTCTTTTGTGTTCGCAGACCATTAATAAGAGTCAGTTTCCTCAATTTGGAATGTAAAAGTAAATCGGTGACTTAGGACACCATAATAATTATTCCAAGCGACAGCTCTTAAAATTAAATAAATAATCTCATTTCGAATAATGTCATTTTAATTGAAAAAACTCATTTTTTCCGTTAAAAGGAGGTATGATAAGTGGTAAGATGAATTATTTATGAGTTGTATCGTTTCTGTAGTTCTTCGTCTGCTTGTGTGCCATAGTTAATTAAGGCAATAGAACTCTTTTATTTTACAAGTAACATTATGAAACATTTTTCCGCATTTTTTATTTAATTAAAATAAATAAAATTCTTCTGGACGAAAAGATATATAAAATATGTAAACTTAGCAAATTGATTATGCCCTTTCCTAATGAATTAAGTTGCCCATTACAAGTTGAAATCATTATTAGATGCGTTACTGTACCAACAATATGTCTTATATAAAAATAAATTGTTGAGAAGTTTTTGCGAGAATCATTTACGTAACTATGCCTTAGTGTGATGACCCAAAAAGTCATCTCTCATTTTATAAAGTCAAAGCTTGTGTTCCGAGGCTTAAAAATCTCATTTTATCTCACCTTGTTTTGTGTGCACAACCCGGACGTATATTCGGGAAGCATCTATGTGAAAACTGAGAAAAATGCTAAATTGGCCTTTAATATTGAATTTAAGTTGACTTCAGTCAATATTTTGGGTAAACGGACCCGGACCCGTACCCGTGATTCGACGGTCCTAGAGGGTCCGTAGGAAAATATGGGACTTGGGCGTATGTCCGGAATCAAATTCCGAGGTCCCAAGCCCGAGAAATGAATTTTTGAAAGAAGTTTTTCTGGAAAAAAAATATAAGAGTTTTTGGAAATTTGGGTATATTTGAAATATATGGTATCGGGCCCGTATTTTGATTCCGGAGCCCGGTACATGTTCAATATGATATTTGAGTTGTGTCTGTAAAATTTGGTAAGAAACGGAGGTCATTTGACGTGATTCGGACCCGTAGTTGTGAAATTTGAAACTTTGAAAGTTTTTGACATTTTTCTTTGATGTTAGTGTTAAACTCGTTGTTTAAGATGTTATTTTGGCGATTTGATCGCACGAGTAAGTTCGTAGGATGTTTTTGAGGTTAGGTGCATGTTTGGTTTGGAGCCCCGAGGGCTCAGGTGAGTATCGGGTAGGTTCCGGGGTGTTTAGAGTTTGGGAATCACTGCTGGTGCACCAGTTCTGGTGTGCCCGCACCTGTGAGCCTAGGGCCGTAGGTGCGAGACGCAGGTGCGGACCCTCAACCGCAAATGCATTCCATCCAAGTCAGCCCCTTTCCGCAGGTGCGACAAAAACTCCACAGAAGCGGTTCCGCAGATGCGGATACACCTCCGCAGGTGCGGCCCCCAGTGGCCTTGCCCATTTTTGCAGGTGCGATGGATTTTCCGCACCTGCGCCCAGGCACCGCAGGTGCGAGGGTCGGGCAGTGTGTTTAAGGTAGAGTTTCATCCGATTTCATTTTCACTTCTTCACAAACATAGGAGACTAAGGGCGATTTTTCTCAAGAGAGTTTCTTCCCAAATCATAGGTAAGTGACCCCTAACTAGTTTCCTTCAATTTCCTAATGATTTTCATAAACTTTTATCAAGAATTCTAGGGTTCTAATGGTAGAAAATTGGGGATTTGCGTAGAGTTAGGGCTTTTTGAATAATTGAAATTTAGACATCATTTTGAGGTCGGATTTCGAGACTAATTACATATCCGGGTTCGTGAGTGAATGGGTGATCGGGTTTTGGTCTAAACCTCATATTTTGACCAAACGGGTCCTGGGTCGATTTTTGACCTTTTTGGGAAGAATGATGTAAAACCTATAATTAAGTGTTGGGATAGAATTGTTTGGCATTTATTGATGTTATTGAGTTGAATATGTCTAGATACAAGTGAATTGGAGTCAAATTCAAAAGGAAAAGCGATAGTCGAGGCTTGAGTTTGGTCGTGGAATTTGAGGCAAGTGTTTGGCTTAACATTAGTTTGAGGGAATAGGTGGTGTGTCCTAATTTCTATGTGTAAGTATCATGTTCAACGTATATGTGAGGTGACGAGTACCTATACGTTTGGTGTCAAGCATGCCCGTGAGTCGAATATTGTGATTTATGTGATTTTTCGTAAGTAATATTTGAGTTTCACCTTATAGTTATCCTTGTTGGTGGAAATTCCTTGATATTGAGTAGTGTTGGGTATTAGTTTTCAGTTGAAGATTTTTATGTGAAGTTATGTACTAAGTGAGATTGGATATAGTTGTTTACCCTTGCCGGGATGGTACTAATTACACTCCCTTGCCGAGATGTTATTTCCGTTTACTCCATTATTGTTCCTTGTAAGATTGCTATCATTTGATGTGTTTGGGTGAGGAAGAGTGTAAAAGCACGAAGGGTGATGCCGTGCGTGAGATTTTGAGTGAATGTTAATGCACGAAGGGTGATGTTGTGCCGATATTGTGATTGTAAAAGTACGAAGAGTGATGTCGTGCCATGATATGAGAGATAATGCACGAAGGATAATGTCGTGCCATGATATTATGAGGTAAAAGCACGAAGGGTGATGTCGTGCAGAATATATTGATTCTGATGGTGAGGACGAGAGTAAAAGCATGAAGGGTGATGTCGTGCACTTGTTTTCGTCTTACTATTATGCTGCTTAAATTGATGTCTAAATTGTGCCTTACCTTGTTATTTCCACTATTTGAAATTTTCCTCCCCTTAGCATGTTTCCCTTTTTCCCTTATGCTTAACTGTTTATTTCTCGTTGTATTATTTTTCTCCGTATACTATTAAACTGCACAGGTTGACTTTGGTTGTCGTGACCTAGCCTCGTCACTACTTCGCCGAGGTTAGGCTCGGAACTTACTCAGTACATGGGGTCGGTTGTGTTGATGCTACACTCTGCACTTTTGTGCAGATCCCGGTGTAGGACCCTATGGACCATAGATCGAGATTGTTGCCTTCAGTCCAGTGGAGACCCCGAGGTAGTCCTGTGGAGACCCCGAGGTAGTCCTGCAGGCGTCCGCAGGACTTGGCGTCCCTTCCTACTTCTTTTGTATTCCATTCTAGTTATTTCAGAAAAGATGTACTTATTTCATTCAGACCGTTATATGTATTATTCGTAGATAGTTTGTGAATTTGTAACTCCAAAATTTTGGGATTAGTTTTTGTGAAATTTCATAAAGGCATACATTGAGTTTATATACCTTGCTCCATTTTGTACTTCTATCTATGTTAGTATTGTCTTTTCACATATTATTTGGTAATAACAAAGGAATAAGATAAATTGAATATTCACGTTAGCTTGCCTAGCGGGTTCAACGTTAGGCGCCATCATAGTCCCGATGGTGGGAAATTCGAGTCGTGACACTTAGTGTCTATGATTTAAGGAGCACTGTTGGTTTTTTTTTGATAAAATACGATATTTCATTAGAAACATTTAGCTAGGGTTATGCACCCATAATTGTTTCGTACATACACTGCTATTAATCAAAATAATGCCATGCAAGGCATTTTCATTACCCAGTGCTGCTAGTTCTTCGCACTAGTTTGTTGAGCAAGTTCTGGAATACATATATCCCTCCTGATCCATGTTGTAGGTAGTTTTGACAAGGTCAGGAGGTAAGCCTACTATATTCTACCATAACTAGTCTTCGTTAGAGCTAACTTTGCTAAGTGGTGAGCCACCATGTTCCCTTCACGAAAGCTATGCTTCATTCTGATTTTCCCTTACTTGGATGCCTTATCCATTAACCACCTGCATTCATAAATTAAATTGTTGTAGTTAGGATAGTCATCTTGAAGGAAGCGTATTACCTCAGTTGCGTCAGTTTTGACTTCGATTGGAAACAAATTTTCCCTGTTGATCATGTGTAGAGCCTTCCGGAGAGCAAGAAGTTCCACCTGGGTCGATGAGGTTGCATATAGTTTCATGTTATATCATACCAGTGTAGTTCCTACTGACTCTACTGATGCCTCCTTGTAGATAGTCTTTTGTGAATGCACCATCAATATTAATACCCTTTAGGTGGAGGTCGCCAACCTACTTTGATATTTATTTTTTTGTTATATACATGTAATTTTAAAGTCATAAAAAATATTCCAGTGCAAGGTCTAGTGCCTTCTTTTTGTTAATCAATGTACTAGTGTTGTTTTGGTTGTTGTGATTTCTAATGATCCAACTAGACCATACTATAAAAGGGAAGGTGTTATCCCAATTTAGATAATCATTTATATGTGACAGGCCAAGCCTTCTAATATGGTCCAGCCAGTTTGTGGTGGTAAGCTGGATGTTTGTGTTCACTCCCAAATTATTCCATAAAGCCTTTGCTATGGTGCATTCCCAGAATATGTGGGTGATGAACTCTATATCATTTTTACAGATTGGGAAATTTGGTTTTATGTTAATATCAATGTGTTCTAGGTAGCTTCTTGTGGGCATCCTGTTATGGTTTAATTTCCAGATTAAAAATTTAATTTTATTAGGGCACATAAGGTCCCAGATCCATTTGAAGGAGTCGGTAGGGGGGTAGTATCCTCTATTAAGTTATATGTAGAGGTCGTGAAGAACATTCCACTTGGACTAAGACTCCAGATGATAGGGTTGTGATTATGGATGTTTCTATTTGTGCTTAGGGACAAGATGCTATTTTTTATCAAGTCCGGAATGTCAAACGATAATTTACTGAGGTCCCACTCGTTGTTAGTTTTCCTAATATCACGAATGGTTAAGTCAGCTTCATCACTTTTTAAAGGTCCAATAAATTGATTTCGGAAACTAGGGATATTAGGGATCCATTGGTTGTGCCATATATTTAGATGAGGGTGTGTATTAATTGGCCATCGGATACCTTTATTACACACCATCCAACCCTTTATAAGGCTATTCCATGTTGATGAGCATCCAATTGATGTTTTCTTATTCGCATAGATGCTAGTTAGGACATGTGCCCATATTGTGGAGGGGTTAGCAAGTATTCGCCATGCCAAGCTAGTGAGTAGGGCCATATTTTTTGACATTGCCTTTTTAATACCAAGTCCTCCACTGTTGGGAGGATTTGTCACAGTATCCCACTTTATAAGATGAAGTTTCCTTTTTTCCTTAGTAGTTCCCCATAGGAAATTGCGTTGAATTTTATCAATTTCCTGTAGGGTTTTTTTTGGTAGCAAATTAACTTGCATCAGGTGATTTGGGAGAGTGTCCAGGGTTGATTTTATTAGGGCACATCTCCCTGCCATACTAAGCCAACGTGCATTCCAAATATTGAGTTTTGCACGCATTCTATCAAGGAGGGGTTGATAGTCCTTGTGCTTGAGCGGCTTGTGGGATATTGGGAAGCCCAAGTACGTACCAAAGTTTTGGTTGATTTTAATACCAAAAGCCATAGAGGTCATCTCTCTAGTTTGCTTGTTGCAACTCCAAGACAGAATGAGTTTTGATTTTTCTTTGCTTATGGAGAAACCTGATAGAATACTAAAGTGGTCCATTTGTTTGCTTATAGTATTAGTAGTTTTGTGATTTGCTTCACCCATCAAGGTTAGATCGTCTGCAAAAAATAAGTGGGATAGAGGGGGATCTTGATTAAATTTAAAGGGGTCCCATTTCCTTGTATCCATTTGGTTATTGAAATTCTTGGATAGCATGCCCGTGCACAAGATAAATAGGTAAGGTGACATCGGATCACCTTGTCTAATACCTCGCGTAGGAGTAAATTCCTTAGACTTGTTTCCATTAACTAGGATTGAGATAGAACTGGTGGTAATACAACTCATAATAAGGCTTGAAATATTTGGAGGAAATTTAAAGAATCTTAGAGTTCGATATATGTATGACCATTCTAATTTTTAGAAGGCTTTTTCAAGGTCTAGCTTTAGAATGAAACTTGGTTTGCCTCTTCTCATATTAAATTTCCTTAAAATTTCCTGGATGATCAATACATTATCACAAGCACGTCTGTTTTTTAGGAAGCTGGCTTGCTCCCTATTTATTAGCAGATTAATAAAAGGTTTTATCCTATTAGTAATAATTTTTAAGATCACCTTGTAAATTGTGTTAAAAGGCTGATAGGTGTAAAAATTTTAAGGTTATTTGCATTATTAATTTTAGGAATTAGACATAGATAGGTTTTGTTAATAGAAGGCATCATAACTTTTATAGAAAAAAAAATTTGGCATAAGTTGATGACTTTGCTGCTTAGGATGTGCCAGTATTTTGGGGGGGGAAAGGGTGCAGTCCATCGGGACCAGGTGCCTTAAAAGGTTTAAAAGAGAACACTGCTTTCCTAATTTCATCATTTCTAAGGGGGGTGTCAAGGCTCGATAAATCAATTTGTGAGAAATTTGGGATATCTTTTTTAATTAACTCCCAGTCAGATGCACTAAGGGAAGTAGTTTAAATGTTAGTGAAATAATCAGTTACACGATCCATTAAGGCACTTTGATCTTCTATCCAATTTCCTAGGTTATTTTTAAAGAAGACTATATTATTTCTTCTTCTTCTATTTGTAGCTTTGATATGAAAGAATCTTATATTGGCGTCGCCTTCATTGAGCCAATTTACCCTTGAGAGGATTTGCCAATACTCCTCCTCTATTTTTAATAACTTGTTGTATTCATCAATAAGGGTTGTCTCTAGGTTTTTTAAAAAACTACTAGTGCTATAATTGGGAGAATTTTGTATGTCATTAATACGATTAATGAGCTTTCTTTTTTTTGTAAATATATTGACATACGTGTTATTTTTCCAAATTTTTATCCTATTGTGGTAACAGTTTGTACTCTCTACCAAATCCTTATTATCCCAACTTTGGGATACAAGATTTTTAAAATCAGGGTGAGAGCACCAGTAGGTCTCCAGTATAAAAGGTCTATCTTATGTATAATTAATTTTATTATTAAGATTAATCAAGATAGGGCTATGGTCAGAGTGGATTTTTGGGAGATGGGTTATGGTCACATTAGTATAAGCCTCAAGCCAGTCATCATTTGAGTAAATTCTTTCCAGCCTTTTCATTATAAGATCCTCTTTTTTGCGCTTGTTAGTCCAAGTATATTTTGCCCCTTGAAAGCCAAGGTCAACTAGGTTACAATAGTTTAAAAAATTACTCAAATTTTTGGCACGTTTTTGGTTAACAACTCTACCACCTAATTTCTCACTAGAGTTAATAACTTCATTAAAATCTCCCCCTAGGAGCCAAGGGCCTTTATATTGGTCATAGATATTCCTAAGATCTTCCCATAAAATAATATGATCATGTATATTATTGCTAGCATATAAGGTAGATAATAACCACGAAAGTCTTTTTGGTCTTACCTCAATCATAGCATGAATTGCTTGGCCACTTCTAGTGAAATTGCTCACAGTCACCACCTCTTCATTCCACAGAACAACCATCCCCCCAGCTTGTCTAGTAGCAGGCACCTCAATCATTTTGGTGAAGTTGAAATCTTCTAGGATAGGAATATGGCTTTCTATTCTTGTTTCAAGCAATGCTACTAGACATGGCTTGTGGGTGTCCATAAGCTCCCTAAAGTGCCTTCTAAAATTTGCATTATTTGCCCCCGCACATTCCACATAATAAAGTTGTTTGGATTCATAGGATTATTATATAAAGGGTTGTTTAGATTCCTCCTAAGAGAGGGAAGCAGGATCACTACATTCTTCCCCACAGTGGGATCCTGGGGTGGCTTTATGTCTAGTGAGCATTTGAAGAGTGTTGTCGGGTAACTGAAGATACACTTCTTGTCCAGTCTCTCCTTGAATATGAGTATTTTTACGTCGTTGAGGCTTGAAAAGGCAACTGCTGGCTCCCTTAAGTGTTGCATGTTGTCCCCTAACTCCTCTTCTTCCTCATGTTCTTCCTCCAGATTCTGCACGGCATTTATTGGTGTTTGCACGTCCATGGGATCGGGTTGTGGGTTTTGTTGTTGGAGGTTCACTTCCTATGCATTCCATGTTGTGAATACTGGGTTCATCATTATTAGGTCCTCTGGGGCAAAGAAGGGTAGGTTGAGTGGTGGATTCTGTGGGATTTGATTGGCATTGCTGGGACATTCCACATTTGTTGCATGTTGGCTACTAGATTTTGGTTTATTGAGTGGGCAAGGGGTTGGAGTATATTGGACATCCACATATGGTTGATATAGTTGTTCATGGCTAGCGTCATCCTCTCCGATATTAATTGTGCCAGAAAGTGTGTGTCCTGGAGTATAAGAATGGATTCTTGGCCATTGATGACTAGATTGAATGTCACTTCTTGGCCTTGGAGCCCCAGCTCGATCCAGGATTGTGGTACATGGTTTGGGAGAGTTGGTGGTTGTGTATAGATCATTGGATTTTGTGGGGGGTGTTGGTTTTGTTGATTTTGGTGGTTGATCATTGTACGATTTCGAGTGAGATGGAGGAGTTGTATTAATTGTAGCCTTCTCCTTATGGATATGGGTAGTCTTGGCATTGTTGTCTGAGTATAGATTTATATTTGAGTTAGATGTGGGATACGGAGAGGGATGAATGATTGTAGCTATGTTAGTAGCTATTGAGGGGGTGAGTTGCGTGAGGGATATATCTAAATCTTGCATGGATTTAGTTTCATGCACGTGTTGGTACTCGATGGATAAGTGCGTTGTTAGTGCTTGGTTGTTTGAGGGGAAATCTGCATGGCCTGATTTTGAAGATCTCTTAGGATCTTCACAATTAATAGGCTTAGTGGTAATTATTTGTTTTTGTTGATTATGAGTGGTTGTATTTTGGTTAGGTCTAAGTCCATGGTATTAAAAGGGAGATCTTGTAGAAGATTTGGCTCATTTAGAGGTGCCACGTTTATGACACTTGTGTCATTTGTAGGAGTTGAGCCATGCAAAATTAAAGGATTATTTTTATTTTTAAAGCTTGATTTTCTAAATCCTTGTGCTGAGTGTTGAAACCACTTTTGCTAGCAATTGGTAGAGTAGTTGCAGTTTGATGGTTATTGGAGAGTCTTATGATTTTTCCTATCAGGATTTGTACTAGGGTTGATTATTAGATTTTTATTAATGTAGTGTAGGGGTTGAGTATGGAGATACTTATCTGACATTGCATCATGAAGCCTTACATTTATACCTAGGGGCAGTAGGTCATTTGGCTTGTCTTGAATTTGATAGGCTGCTTTCGATTTGTTCCTTTTAGGGAAAGAAACTGTCAGCCATTCCCCGTCACTGTCTGCACTGTCCTTGCCAGCCTTAGTAGTTTGCTCCATGTGCTCGTGTGTTCCCTCACTTGTTGGTGCATGTGCATGTTGGCAATTTTGGCTCTTATGTCCCAGTTTGCCACATAATTTGCATAGAATGTCATTGCCTTCATATAGGATAGGTTGTTTATGTGGCCCAATTTGGATGTAAGTTTGGACTGGTTGTTCTAGTGGCAATTCCACACACAGTCTGGCATACCTCCCTCTCAGAGTTGATGAGGTATATGCATCAACTTTAATAAGTGTACCTATGCAGTTCCCAATTCTGAAGAGGATGATACTATCGTAAAACTTTGTTGGAAGTTGTGGTAAACGAACCCAAACTGCAGTGTAGCTTTGGTGAGCTTGTTTAGCTATAAAATTTGGAGCCTATTTTTGGATTGATAAGAAGTACCCATTAATGAACCAAGGTCCATTATGCAGTACTTTTATCATATTCTCCTCCTTGGATAGTTTGACTGTGTAGTAATCTTCTCCCAAGTCTATAAGGGGGAAATTTTCACTTAGCTTCCACAAGTCTTGAAGTTTCCTTTTCAAATAGTGATGCACCAGCCTTTTTCCCAGTAATTTATGATGACAAAATGCTTCTAGGGATTGTACATACGTTCCTTGTCTTCAGTTAAAAGGATTATCTGTTTTAAGCTAGTGGTAATGGTGGTTGTGTTCATGTCTGCACTCATGTCTTCCATTGCAGTAAATTGAGTAGTCAGGTTCCTTGGTGAGCTATCCCCGTCATTAGGCATGATGTTATTGGTGAAGAGTTCTTCCTGCATTAGGGTGTCTCTGTAGGAAAGAGGTTTGGCTAGACTGGGAGTGAGTTTATCCGGAGGTTTAGGCTGTGGAGATGGGTGGCACTCCGATTGTTTTAGTGAGAAGTCGCTCATTCTCTCTCTAAACTTCTTTTTCCGTTTTCCTACAATTATTGTTGGTTTATTATTACTGAAAATTAAATGTGTGCACAGAATGTGTGACTGACAAGCAAGCACTGTAAAACGCTCAACATCAAATTTTAAAAATATTTTCACATTGACATTCAACAATTAAACGTTAAATATAAATAAATATATATATATATATATATATATATATATATATGATTTTTTAATTTTATACTTATTAAATTAAGGTATACGCCCAAAGGGTGTACCTTATAACTAGTTCGTATAGAAACATGTAAACTTATAGTAACCATAGAAAAGTTGATCTAGCCAATTTCACCACAGAATTGCAACTCTTACTTTAGGCTTTAAGTCGTACATAGTTCAAATTTCAGACAAGTAAATAATCATTTAAGGTAAAATTTCTAAAGTTTTATATATAGTTCAAACTCCAAATAATGAATTGAAAATTTTCATTTTGTAAGAGATTAATTGTAAAATTCTAAATATTTTTCTAATCCTAAATATTAAAATTTCCTACTTATCAGTTCAAAGAAGGAAACTTTTAATTTGCATAATTTTGAAATCCTAAATATTAGAAGATAATTGAAGAACTATTTTGTTTAATATGAGATTAATCTTTTAAAAAGATAAATAGGCGAACAATATTTCGCTAAGAAATTTTGCGCTTTACAATAATACATACATAAAAGATAGATATAGAGTAGTATTTAATTAATAAAGGGTAAAAAAAAATTCCAAACATGATTGCATAGGGTCATAATCGAATAAAATAAATTACAGAGATAGCTCTATGTTATTGGCTTAGACGTTCAAGTTGGAGGTTTGCCGTGTTTTTCAAAGATTTTTTTTCCAGAATATTTTATTTTGTTAGCAAGTATTTCTTTTGAATGTTTTCAGATTCTTTTTTTGGTTGAAGCGTTTTCATGAATAAAAAAAATTCTATACTAAATACGAACATAAAAAGAGAATATACGGTATTTGTGTTGCACAAAGATTTCCTCAGTCTCAAAATTATTAAGAAAAAACGCTTAATCATATAGCAAAGTGGCCTTCGGCGTTGGAAAATGATTGGGCTGGAATTTTATTCTGTTGACGAAAATACTAAGCATGAATATTACCTAAAGTTTGTTTCAAAATATTGAACCTTTGATTTCTAGTCTTTATGCCAATTAAAATAAGGAAATATATGAGTAAAATTTTAGTTGATTTTTTAATTCCTAAATATTAGCAGTTTCTATATAGTTCAAATAAAAAAAAAATTAATAATTAGAATTTTAGTTTATTATAAAGTCCTAAATATTAAAAAAATAATTAAAAATTATAATTTTTTTCCATTGAAATATGTTTTAATATATATATGCATTTTTGTATGTTACATACAAAAATATATAAATTCTATATATTTTTACGGCTGTCAATTACTTATAATTTTTGCCACGGGTTAGAAATGATCTTTGCGATAATAACATCGTACCAATGTAACATATACATTTTGTTGGAACCAACTTTTTATGTTATATTTCGTCCTATACAACAACATTTTACCTATAACATGAATCCAAAATTATATGCTCTTTGTAAAATTATTCTCTATAATAATTTTACTCAAATATCTATATATTTAGTATTTTAATAATATCAAAATACAATCTATAAATTATATTTTATTGAAGACACGACTTTAATACATCTTGTAAGTTCCAACATGGAATCTAGAACATTAAACACACTTATAAATTGGAACATGTATGTACCAAAAATAAGATAGCTTGGAACATGAGAAACTAAAAGATGAAGTCGGAAACTCTTGGTATTTTGCTATTTTACCACATCTCACCATTTTAATTGTTTTAAATTTTTAAATTAAATATTTCTGGTACCTATCATAGCATAAACAAATTGAAAACGTGAATTTTTGAATATTATGTTTATAACAGCCATATAAGACATAAATTTCACATAATGTTATCAACAAAAGATTATAATAGACCAGACTATGATAGAGTTTCGACTGTGGTACAATTTTGCAATGAAGCAAAAAGGTCCAATAATGCATTCGAAGAGTTCATATTTTCTGTCTTTTATGCTTTTATGGAAGTGTATACACTAGTTCATATATATACATTTTTCCGGCTTTCATTTAGAGAATGGCTATAAATTATCATTTTCCCTTGATTATAGGCAAAATATTTTATCATCTGAATGAATGATAGCTCTGAATCCTGCTATTTTATTTCGCGCATAAAAGAAGCACAACAATGTTAACCAAGTCCGTCTACGGAAGAGTCAAAAAAAAGTTATATACATTTATCAAATATGGAAAAAACACTATTTAAATGAATTGACTAGATACATATTACGATACTCTAAAGCGATTGATTATCTGAAAACTACTACTATGATTAAAATGCTTATCAACAAAAGTAATCTTCGAAAGCTTGGGCAAACAAGCTATGTCACTCTTGAAACCACAATTCTGAAAGTTCTCTTCAAACCAACTTTGATTCGGGAAACAGATGGAGACAAAATTTACAAAAGATAGCAAACCATCAACAATGACTACAATTTTAAAGTTGCGTCGCTGTTTGTTCGGCAGCTGACCTAACTCTGTACCAAATTTATACTACCAACCAACCATCCAAAAACGATAATAGACGCCAGTAATCAAACAACAATAAAGCCTACATACAGCCACAGAGCCATATACACAATAATAGACGCCAATAATCAAATAACAATAGAGCTTCATAAAGCGCAGACCGAATTCCGGCAGCCAACATAAAAGACAGCTACAAACACCTATCTCTAGTTATTATTGTTAGTTTCTACAGCAGAGATATCACAACGATGTTCAGATGTTTGATCTTCACCCAATGCTACCATGACAAGAAGCAAAACAGGCTGAAGATGGCCGCCTTTCCAATCTGAACAAGTCATTTACAAAGCAGCACAATGAAGTGAAAGAAAGAACTTCCCCCACAACCAAAATATCAAACTCCATAGTTATTCAGTTATTTTTCCTCTCTTAGCTCCATATTTGTTAAACCAAGTATTTCATATAAAAACACAAAACTAGGAAAAGAGAAAAAACAAGAAACGTTTCAGCACGCCAAAAAGTAAAAGGTGTAAATCTAAGTTGTTCGGACTCGGGTGCGATCATCCGATACAAGTAGGGATCCGAGTGTCGGATTCGACAAAATTTAAATTTTAAGATTCAAGTGCGGATCCAAGTGTGGATATGCTTGCAAGAATTCCGCCAAAAAGATCCAAAATAATAAAAAATAGAGCTATAAGTCCGAGCTCAGAACACGACCCCTTGAATTCTTGGTTTTTCTGAACACAGAGCACCAAAATATGAGACAAAAGCACTACAATATTGAAGGTATGCATTTCGCAGGTCTTAAATCTGTTTTATTTTTAATTTTGGGAAATCAAAATCTCAATTTCCCCCAAAATTTGTCAATGAACACAGGTCAAAGTATCCGAAGTTAGTTGGCCGAATCCGGAAGGTATCCCGCTCCCGTTCCCGTGTCGAGACAGGTGCGGCACCAAAAACAAAGAATCCGCGCACTTAGGTGTAAGAATATGTTTATGAGGACTCTATCTCTAGACAACTATGTTAAAGCTGCATTCAGAAGATAAAAGCAGAAATATCAGTCTAACTTGGGAGATTCATCATTTTCAGTTGCAGAATACAAAAAGTTTCCGAGTCACTAAAGACTAAAAGAACAGAATTGCAAAGGTTATTCAACTATCACTGCATTAGAGATCAAACACAATTCAACAATTCCAATACTCAACCAAATTCATCCAAAATAAACCCCACTTTCCCTTAAGTTTAACCTCACGGTTTGAATGAACCCAAATATATAGATGATCTCAGTCATGAAGCGTCCCCAAAATATCCTCATCCCGGTACAAATGAAACCTGCCAGAAAATCATCAAGAATGTTAAGAAAATCAACGAAGTTGAAAAATTAACAGCAATTCAAGGTCAAGTAACAAAGTGCACTCACTCTTTCTCCCCCAACTTGACTTGTGTACCACCATACTCAGGCAGCAAGACAGTGTCACCTTCCTTGACAGCAGTGGGAATCAAGTTTCCCGCCTTGTCACGCAGCCCTGGCCCAACAGCCACCACTTTACCGGAATTCAGCTGAAATTCACAAACACCAACATATCCCAACTTTAGGTAAAATTCAAAACAATAGAACACTAGCAACAGATTGATCACCAATCAACTATGTATCAATCAAATACAAGTTAAACTCAGCTATATATCCCCTGTATTTGTTCGCCCACTGTTATTAAAATGAAAAACGAGTACTTGTGAAGCCATGTGCTTCAACTAATGAAGCACAAACTGGTTTTGACGAGATGCAGTCAGTTCTTTTAATCACAACTTTGAAGAGTTGAATTAATATAGGCATTATCATTTATTGGATATGAAATTAGTTTTTTAATTGCAATTGATACATAATACCGTATCACAACTTCAAGTAGTTGATTAACATAGGCATTATGTATACTGGATACTGAAAGTTATAGTACTGAATTTACATATGTTTAGCCACTCTTAATGTCATAAATTGTGAGCTCCACACTTCTCACTTTTCGCTTCAAGCCCCAAAACCTTAAGCCTCTTTGCATCTTCCACTTTTAAAAACACCAGTTCCGTTAATTTGGATCCATTTCAGTCAAATGCCTCAAGACACTTTACAGGTTGTCCAAATTTAACACTTAAATAACACACAATACCCCCAGAATATCCCCAATCCCAAACCAAACTAGTTGAGCTCTTGGCTATGCTATGTGAACCCTAATTTTAGTTTTTGCCCCATTTGAACCCATTTCGTTCGAACACTTGCAAATAAGAAATTTTCAAAACTAAATGTTCTCTAATCTTTAAATTTATTCTACCTATAGAACCGACAGCCAAGTTATGTCCCCAAAAAATGGAAAACGGCAGCAATAATAAAACAATGATGAATATTCAATTCAATAGTATAATAACACACAGAGAGCGAAGTAATCATTCGATAACTCAACAAATTAGAAGTTTCTCAAACTATATGTTTTCGACTGACCTTAGAGGATTTCTCAGGGAGAAGAATACCAGCATTAGTTTTAGCAGGGGCGGTGATTTTCTCGATCAAAACCCTGTTGAGTGTTGGGAGCAAACGCTTCGCCATTTCTGCTTTTGTTTTTTTGTGTGGTGGTGAAAGAGCAGAGACCAAATATATATGCGAAAAGGGTTCACGAATTGAGTAGAAGGTTCTAGTCTCCTCCTTGGGGTTTAGGGTTTTAACAGGGCATTTCCAAATGGACTGGGTTTAGCAGAACCGTATTTCTGATATTGGGCCTTGCCTGGCCCAGTTTTTATATTGTTGGGAAATTTACGGGGCATTTGCATCTATACTCGTTTTTGTGGTCACGTTTTAACTTATACCCGCTTTGTAAAAAAAATTATAAACGTACCCACTTTTCGCATAACTTCAGGCATACGGGCCTAAAGTAGCAAAAAATTTTGCCTGAAGTGGAGCAAAATTTCAGATATTTTTGAATGAAGTTTGGCCTGACTTACAACGGCAATCACGCGAACTTCAGTTCATAGTGCAAATGGCAAACTTCAGTTCAATAAAATAACAACATGTGTTGGCTTAAGTTTTTGTTTGTAATTGTTGAACTTCATCATTCTAGTAGCTGAAACTTTGTTTGTAATTGCTGAACTTCAGCATTCTAGTAGCTGAAGCTTTGTTTGTAATTACTGAACTTCAGCATTTTAGCTGAAGCTTTGTTCTGTATTTACTAAACTTCAGCAGGTTTTAGCTGAAGCTTTGTTCTGTATTTGCTGAACTTAGCATGTTTTAGTTGAAGCTTTGTTCTGTTTGTGATGAACTTCAGAGCTGAAGTTTTTGTTTATATTTGCTGAACTTCAGCATTCTTATAGCTGAAGTTCTAAAACAACAATGAATTTAATAGATCATGATTAGCAGCGATTGATGTTGTTCATTTCAAAGATTAAAAAATGAAAAATATTTTCGACATGAAAACAAGTTACTACAGATAAATTAGAATCAAAAATTAATGTGCCTGTAAAGCTAAAATATCTAAGAGGTTAAATTATTGTGAATAAGACCAAACTGAACATAATGGGACAAGCAGATATATATATGAATCATCAGGTTAGAACGCATAACAATATCTCAATCTTCAGCATTCAGAAAATGAAGGAGGAGCTGAAATTATTTAAACAGTGGGTACAAGTTATAACTTTTTTAAAAAGTGGGTATAGGTTAAATGGGGGCAACCAAATATGGCGCCCCGTGTAATTTAACCCATAGCTAATTTATACGAAAAAAATGGCATGACAATGCATAAAGAGAATTGGCAATTTTTAGCCTTCTTTTACGTTTGGCAAAAGCAGTCCCAAAAAATTGGCTTTATATTGTCAAATCCTAAAAAATCTAATTCCTTTTTTATTCTCTCTCCCTGTATCTCTTCTTCTTCTCTTCTTCTCTCCTGTATCTCTTTTCTCTCTCCTTGTAATCTTCTTAAAGTTGTATTGCACCATTATAGTCTGGATCAAGTAAAACAAAAAATAATATTAGTAGACGCACAAAAAACCCCATCAACCGATTGATCTCTCTCAAACAAATCACTCAACAACCCATCAACCAGCATTAGTTAAGCTTTTTCTGGTATTAGATGACGATAATAGATAAATTTTGTGATGATGACTTTTTTCGGCGATTTTGAGTTTGCCCGATGGTGAGCATAGTGGGTAAAGCAAAAATTAGATTATCTCATAGAGAAAGTGAAGGAGACGGTAGTGGCCTCCGGTGAATAGTCCATTTCCATGCCATTAACAACAAACCTATTTCAATTTAGAAATTTTCTTCCAAATAAATTTTATATTTTGGGCTTCTAAAGTATTTCAATTATATAAAATTTGCAGGGTTTCTTTGTTAGACCCGCATTATCGTTCATTGCCCCATTTCACCCCAATTCTTTTGAGATTTGATTTTATATTAGGGAATTTTCATCTTGTATATCAATATATTTTTAGTATATATTTTATGTATAACCATAAGAAATTATGTATTATGCAGTGAGATATACAAGGAAAGAAAATGAATCCTTTATATATATTTTAATATACACAAAGAATGAAAATAGAGGTATAAACATTTTTTAATGTGTTATACACCGTGATATATAAAAATAATATAATTATTTTTGTGTTATACACTTGGATACAGAGACAAAAATAAATTATAGACAGCTGTATTTATAATTTTATATTTTAGATATACCAAGAAGGAAATAAAGTTATGATATACATGTTAATATACACAAAGAAAGGAAAGAAAGTTGTGATATACATGACATTATTGTTATGATATATATTTATTGGCTATCTGATGCCAATATTTATAACTAGGGGTTTTTCTGCTAATTATGGGGTATGTTGTCGCCATGCCAAAACTCCAACTTATACACTATATTTATCATAAATAAATACGCTTTAAATTGAAGTAATTATAATACATAGCTACTTTTTGAGTTTTATAGAAAATACCTTCTTTCAAATCCTATCTCAACTACACACAAGCGCCTTTTTTTTCATTGCTTCCCAAAAGATTCAATTTCGTTTGTCGATGCTAATCTGATCTGTCATTGCAACTGCTCCAGTGATCTCGTTTGTCGCTGCTGCTCTGCCGATAAAGCTTTGTCCTCTTCAGCGAACGGCCATCGCTGGCTAATGTTTGGCTACAGTGAAGAATCTCTCACATCTGGTCGGATTTTCGAATTAGTGTACTCTTAAATCTGGTCGGATTTTTTTTGTCTATGGTGATGAAAAGCCTCGAAGCCTCATTCTCATATCTGACTGGATTTTGATAGATATAATGTGACAGTGTCACGACCCAAATCATAATATAGGTCGCGATGGCACCCAACGCTGATGTTAGGCAAGCCAACACAATTAGTTTAATGAGTTCCATTTAATTTTATAAAACTTTATTAACAATACTTGAGTTTTTGTCACAAGCATGAGAAAATAACAAGTATCAAAGGCAAATTTAATTGCAATGATCAAGAAGTTAAATTTAAATAGTTACATTTCCAAAAGAATAGTCTACCAATGTATGTGCCAGGAACTGTTGTCACAAGTATACATGCATCTAGTAGAAGGAAATCAAAAGAATACGTTTATCCTACTGTCTGGGAGGTTATAGATAGAATAACAAAAGGGAAAGACTCCAANAAGTCAAGAACGTGCTCCGGACTGATAACCAGATGCACCTGCCTCAGAACCTGTACAATTAAGTACAGAAGCGTAGCATGAATACATAAATATTATGTACCCAGTAAGTATCCAGCCTAATCTCGAAGAAGTAGTGACGAGTGGTCGACCTGACACTTACTAGAGCCAAAATAATTTATTTAAATATAAATCTAAACATGAATATCAGAGATGAGTAACAATAAAGACATAAAATGACAAGTCTTTCCACAGGTACATTTATGTGTCAATTCCTATCAAACAGTAATTTATTCTCCAGGGCCTTTTAGCGGTTTAATAATCACAGAAAAATACCAAGCAAATAAAA
>ML341567.1:0-45941 GCA_005239505.1 Nicotiana paniculata | reverse complement strand
CCCCCCCCCACAAAATAATTACACACAACATATATAACACCTATGGGGAAAATTCCCTCTTATAAGGTTAGAAAGGAGACTCGCCTCGTGTCGAATATACCCCTCGGACCAAGGATGCGCCCGAACTCCGAACTCTACCCTCGAGACTCGCAACTAGCCAAACATGGTACAATGATATCAATGCATGCTCAAAGTAGGGAAATTATCCTATTTGTTCAATAACTCAACATTCTTGAAGAAATCCCAAAATCCAACCCCGGGCCCGCACGCTCGAATTCCAAAAATTCACGAAGGAATCGCTCACCCGAAACCTAAGGATCGGTAATATATGATTTCTACTTGAACTTATAGCAATAAATGCGTAATTCACCAATTTCTCAAGAACCCTAAATTACTACCTAATTCTTGATTTTTAAATGATTTAGTAGTTAATTTAGCTAGAAGATCATGAATTAAACTAATGTTGAAGTGGAATTAGCTTACCTTAACAGTAGCTAGGTTGTTGTGTGCTCTTCTCAAGCTAACAAGACTCTAATGGTGGAGGAAAATGAATGAAGGGGGTGAAATCTCGTGTTTTAAAGGAAACACGCTGCCTGGCCTACTAGGGTTTCGCACCTGCGGCTCGAGGACCGCACATACGGTCTCGCGCCTACGAGCTGGGGTTCGCACCTGAGGAACTGGGCAAGTGGGGCTGGGGTCGCACCTACGGAGGGATGACCGCACCAGCGGTTCCGCTCCTACAGACCTTTGTCCGTACTTGCGAGAAAAGGGGGACCTTACCTGGGGTCGCACCTGCGATTCTTGGGACCGCAGGAGCGGTCCCGCACCTGCGACTGGGCAACCGCACCTGCGGTCACACCAAAACAGGTGCACCAGCAGCTATTTTAGCTGGTTTTTAGCCCCGTTGGGTGCCCGGGAGGCCCCTGGGCTCACCCGAGCCCTCGTCCAAATATATCAACAAGTTCCAAATCATAATACGGACTCGCTCGAGCCTTCGGAACACCAAAAACAACGCTAAAACTCAAAATCACACCTCAAAACCCCAAGAACCAAACTTAGGAACTTTAAGTTTTCTAGACTTCGCTAACAACGCGCCGAACCGACCTATACTACTCAGAATGACACCAAATTTTACAGGCAAGTCATAAATGATATAACGGAACTATTTCCGATCTCGGAATTCTATTCGGACCTCGATAACACAAAAACACGTCCAAAACCACAATAGGAACTTCTTATTTCAATGTTGGGCACCGAAACGCTCCCAAGTCATCATAACCCATTCCGAACATACGCCCATGTCCAAAATCATCACACGAAGCTACCGGAACCGAAGAAACTCGATTCCGAGGTCGTTTACCCAAAATATTTACCGAAGTCAAACCTGGCCTTAAAGGCAAACCTTAAGGAACCAATTGTTCCTGTAGCACTCTAAACACCTCCCAAACCCAGACCACCAGTCCCCGCAAGTCATAAATCATAAAAAGCCGCTATGGGAAGTTTCATTTAGGAAACGGGGTCCGATAATGCAAAACGACCGGTCGGGTCGTTACAATCTACATCAGCCTAAGAGCTTTTGCAGGATTCTGGAGGTATAGTTAATTGCTAATATACTTCAAATAAAGTTTTGTAAAAAAGCACAGCAAATCGAAATTTACAACCTTAACAAGCACAGTAAAAAAAGACGATGAAAATAAATAAACCAACCACATAAACAAAAAAGAAAAAACAAAATCGCGTAAAACAAAAGAATCAGTTGAAAACGGAATTTTGTCGAGAAATATCAGGAAAAATAATAGACCCATACCACACAACATCTCATTTCAGCATTTTGAAAGGAATACCAAACATGCAATCACCAAAAAGTTCAGTATTTCAAAAACAAAAACTTACCCAACGAAGAGATCGTCAACACCGAGAAGGGCTTTACACGATGATATTGTTGGAAAAATTACTTTCTACTCTTGTAGATTTCAAATGGGTTAAAGTAATTAGAGGTGAATATGATGAAATAGTCACTCTTGCTAGCTGCATTTAACATCCAAAAGGATTTGGGGTTTGAACACATTACCTGATTGGAGTACAACCTTAAAATACAAATGGTGTTAGGCTTTTGGGTTTCATAAATTAGGGCTTTAATTTGAGAACTCGCAGAGAGATGGAGATTTGGAGATTTTGCAGAGAGAAATTGTAGAGGGAAGAAGAAAGGAGCTTCTGTAGTTGACGGTCTTAATGTTTTTAGGGTCAATGGTATAAACGAGATTCTTTTGTTTTTAGGGTATTTATTTTGTTTTTTATTTTTAAATGTCAGATATTACAATTAGAGGTGACTCAGTCGCCCCAAATACACCTTCAGCGGCGACTTTCTATTAGTCGCTACTAAATATTTGGAGCTAAATTTTTGGCCATAGCGGGAACAATTAATTTGGGATTTAGTGGCACATATTAGTAGCGACCTGCAAAAGTCGCCGCTAAAATTTTTTATTTTGTAGCCACTTATAAGGTCGCCACAATTAATATACCATTTGTAGCATTAAAAATAGTCGCTACTAAATATCACCACTAAAAGGCAGATTTCTTGTAGTGCTATTATGCTACTTCTATTGAAACTAAATTATTTCGAACATATTCACTCGCAAGACACAAAGTATTGTAACGATTATGAGTAGCAAACTACAATGTGTTAAATATGTTTAATTTCGTATTTCTATAGACTTTATACTTGAATCCCTGCTTGGTTAATATCTTTCCACTCGTATGATTTATATTTTTTTTTGTATTTTTTTACTTTCTTTTACGCTGATGTAGAATAGTTGATGGATCTATACTCTAGCCATCTTTTACATTTTCTTAATTCATCACATTTAAACTGTAAAAATGTCTAGAGAGTTTTGATAAGTCCTATAAAAGTACGTATGTTATTACAGTCTACTTCTACTAGTGATTTTTACATGACATTTAAAAAGAATTACTGAATATTTACCGAACCGTACTGATACCGAAGAGAAACTGACATGATTAGGACAGTTTCAAAAAGTTTTATTTTGGTTATACGTAATTGAATAATCAAAAAATTAGTATGGTACAAACTTTATAAAATAATCGGCCGAACCGAACTGTTGACACCCCTACATGGGATAGACCTCAATTGTTCATCGAAATTAATTATCACATCGAATATTTACTATCTTATATAATCATAGGCGGATTCAGGATTTGAAGTTTATGGGTTCCTATTGTGATCTCAAATTAATATACAATAATAATTATGTTCACAATTACACATTTATAGATATTTAATGGATCTTTTAATAAAAATACAGGGTCTCCGTAAAAGTTACTGGGTTCCCGGGAACACAATGACTATACTCCACATCCGCCACTGCTTATATTGACATACATACCGGTAAAATAATTTACCCAGTAATACTTTAACAAATGAAAAAAATAACCTAACTCGAGATATTCTTAAATTTGTGTCCACTAATTCAAAATTTTTCTTTATTTTTTGCAAATTTAAACCATTTCTTAAAGTTTATAAATAAATGTGAACGATCGAGTCGAATGAATTTTGTTTTTGTATTCGAAAAGTATTGCATGGCGGAATAAAGTCCAACTTTGACCATTATATTTTTCTGTAAAAAAACGTGTGTTGAAAAGCTTCTATCATTAATTAATAAGTGTTATGAAACTATTATTTG
This sequence comes from Nicotiana paniculata, assembly GCA_005239505.1. NCBI lineage: Eukaryota > Viridiplantae > Streptophyta > Magnoliopsida > Solanales > Solanaceae > Nicotiana > Nicotiana paniculata. The sequence goes on along the minus strand of ML341567.1, from coordinate 42,240 downwards.
TGGATGTCCATTTATTACTCCGCTATAGATAATCTTCCTGAAGAAGATTATCCATTTAGTACTTTGTTGAAGTTTATCTACATGCAGCTGATGCAGGCAGGTTGCAAGAAACTCAATGAAATGATTTGCAGCAGATTCTTATTAAACAGGCAGGCTGCGAGCAGCTCATGCAGACAGCTTACAAGCAGCTTCCTGAAAGCCTCGCAGTTGCTTCCTTTCTTCTATAAATAGAAGAGTTTTCAGTTCATTATGTACATCAATTTGAAAGTTGAATAATATATTACTCTCTCTCCCTACTTGTCTTCAGTTTATTTACTTTACAGTCTTTATTTTATAACACGTTATCAGCACGAGACTCTGCCTTGAGCACTTACTTTGAAAGATGTATTACTATAGTTATCCTCGTCCAAAGGCATCGGTTCTCACTGTAAGTAAGATCAAACTGTTGTATTTATGGATTCCTACCCTTTTTACAGTTGGTTGAACGATTGATATTTATTTGGCGTCAGTATTTTATTTCCATATTAGCAAAGTAAGCATGGAAATGATTCCATGTTTGGCTTAAAGGTTTTACTATATCACTTTGTCTTTATGAATGATAAACTATTTTCCCTTGTTGCTTTTCTATCTTAAAGTAGGTTCGTAGCAACGGACTTGTGACATTAATTTTTACACTTTCATATATTGCTTAACACTAACTACTTGTTGAGTTGAGTTAGCAAAATTCTATGGATATAAATTAGATATAACGCCATAATTAAGAGTTCTACTCAAAAGGTTAGTACTTCCTACATATCAGACATTCCTATTTTTTTTTCTACTAACAATATGATTTTTTGTCCTAAGGAGCATAATTGGTTCACTTAGCAGTTCATGCCATAAATTTGTTCCTGAAAAAAAATATTACGAGAAGGGACTATGATTTATTATTTTCATCTCTATTGATGGATAAGTATGAGAGTTTTCAATAAATATATAGTCACCGGTAGTGGCATATTTCCTAAAGTCTTGTTATGATTTAATTTTATGGTTCACTTGAACTCTAACAGAGTATGACCACCAGAAGTGGCAATACTTTGTATATCTCATTGTAACTAAATTCGGTAAACATCAGAAGTGGTATATACGTATCATGACCATTTCTAATTTAGGCTTGTTATCGTTACAATTGAAGATAATTTAGAGAAAAATTCTCCATTTACATACATGCCTCGATTTTCTCCTGAAGTAGCAAATGTCTTAAAAGAGGTTTGAAGCATCACAATGTGATGTGGTCAATGCACGTTCAGATAATTATGTTCCATTCCCTGAAGGATGAGAATTTTTGATAATATTAATCCATTCCCTGAAGTGAATGTGACAATATTAATAAAGCTTGTAAATGTGAATGCGCTCTTAATGTAAACATATTACGATTCACCTCCAGAAGAGGTAATATTATTGAGAGAATATATACTCAATATTTCGTATTTTAAATTTTCTCCTAAAGTAGTAAAACAATTAAATTTTCTCCTGAAGCGGGAAAATAGTATGAATTGTGTCTTTCTGTACTTAAACAAAATAATGAGCTATTCAAAGTTATTTTTGAAGCATATATTCATTCCCGGGATTGAATGAAGAAATAACACAACTCACCTCCTGAAGAGGTAGAATAACAAAGGATATAAATATTATTTTTGTGGCATAAAGATCATTGCCGCACGTACCTGTTGTAAGTAAAATATCTTGGATAATTTTATTAAATATCATTCTATGGCAAAAGCATTCTTGTAGAATGCTTTTTACGACAACCATATTAACATATTATTGTTAGTTATTGAGTTCCCCGAAAGAAATAACAACTCATATATCTTTCCCTGAAGGATGTAATGGCTATGTGGTTTCCACTTGGATATAAAACATTCAGATGTTAATAGCGTTTCTCCCTGAATGAGACATTTGTCACAAAGTTGGTGGTAAAATTACTGAAATTCTTAATTTCTTACATTTATAAATTTAGAATTGTCTTTGTATTGTTCATTTGATTATGATTTTCTCTCATGATACCAGAAGTTTCTAAGCAATATTTGATAGTACAAAATATATCAAAAACTCCTGAAGAGCTAATTGTTGGTCTAGAAGACACATGACACCAGTAGTGTTTGATAAATATTAGATTGTGAATAATAAATGAAGGCTCTAAAAGATTTTATATACAAATATATCATTCATAATATATGATTATGGTCAAAACATATTTTGTAGTAAACCTGAAGTTTACTAATACAAATGGCAATCATATTGAGACTACAAATGATTGGAAGATTGAAAATCTCCATGTTTCCAACATCATAGGGGGTAATAATATATATGTGAGAAGTTAACCGCCTTATTCTTCAATTTGTATTATATCATGTATCACAGTAAACCAGAAGTTTACTAATGCAAAAGCAGTCACAGTAAACCAGAAGTTTTACTGAGGCAAACGTTGCTACAGTAAATCGAAAATTTGGTAATACAAAAGTAGCCACAGTAAATCAGAAGTTTACTAATGCAAAAATTTATGCTATAGTAAATCAGAAGTTTACTAAAAGATAGCACATGTCATGATAAACATGAAGTTATCATTTGTCATTTTTAAAATGAGCTGTTTTGAGAATTCAAATAAGCATATATACAGAAGAACTAGAAGATTCTTCAAGAATTCTCTTGTATTGCTTGTTCTCAAAATAAATTGATTATACAATCTAAAGTTGGGACCAAAACCCCTGAATTCTGAAATATATGAGAAGTGAATATTGTCACGACCCCAAATCTAAGCCAGTCGTGATAGCGCCTATCGTGAAACTAGGCCAGCCAAAACTACACTCAAATCATAATAAGCTTCCATTTACATCTTTACTAAACTGATAACCCATAAAAGTTTCCTTTAAACATTTATAAAATAGTTAAAGCTATACTGAATATTACATACAACCCCCAAGATCCCGGAATCACTGGTCACGAGCATCTACATAGAAATATACAACTCAAAATAAAATAATTTCTACAATAGTAAGCAGGAGAGAGAGAGAGCAGGATTGCGGACGCATGCAGCCACCTCGCAAACCTCCGCGAAATCTCTGGAACAGATAGACAGCTCACCCTGCCCTAACACTTGGATCTGCACACAAGGTGAAGGGAGTAATGTGAGTACACCAACTCAGTAGTAATGAAAATAAATAAGGTCTGAGCAACAAGAAACACATAAAATCAATTCATCAATTCACAATACGCACAATCTTTCTTTCCAACAATGTATACGTTAAATCATCATGCTTAAAAGCCAATTTCAGTAAAAATCATTTGGAAATATACTTGCCAATAGTTTCAACATAACTTTCAAGAAGTTTAGTGTAAAAATGCTGAAAATCATAAAAAGGCTCCTCGGGCAAAAACATGTATCATAATCAGCCCCTCGGGCATGCCTCACAGTCACTCATAATCAGCCCCTCAGGCATACCTCACAGTCACTCATTATCAGCCCCTCGGGCATACCTCACAGTCACTCATGCCTCCCAATCACTCGTCACTCGTCACTCGTCACTCGTCACTCGTCACTCGGCACTCGGCACTCGGCACTCGCACTCGGTGCGCTCACTGGGGGTGTGTACAGACTCCGGAAGGGCTCCTTCATCCCAAGCGCTAATATCAAGCCACCTCGTGGCGTATCATATCCTCTCAAATCAGGCCCTCGGCCTCACTCAGCCAGAGCCTCTCAAAAACCCCTCGGCCGTATCAGTAAAACGAGGTACTCGACCCAAAACATCATTTTTTAAATCTCAAAGTAGTGTAAATCAGGCTGAGTTTCGAAAACAGTAAGCACAATGTGACTGAGTGAATCATCAATAAACAGTGAGGAAATAGCAGTAAAAATCCCCCAATGGGTCTAAACAAGTCGGCACGAGGACCCAAACATGGCTTATAGCCCAAATATTGCAATAATCTTTAGAACAGAATTTAACATATGGTGTAGAGTAAAATACGCAACTCAATAGTTGCCGCGGAGAGGACCAAGTCCAATCCAAAAATCAGTGCGCGCCACATACTCGTCATCCGACAAGTGCGACATTCTAAAAGCAGTGAGAAATATGAAGTCCGGGATTTCATACCCTCAGGACAAGATTTATAACCATTACTTACCTCTACCGGGCCACAATACAAGTCCGCTATGCTCTTGCCCCTCAAATTGGCTCCCAATTTCTACGAATCTAACCAAAACCATATTAACATTATTAATATATACTAAAGGAACTCAACCCAATCGACAACTATGAATCTATACAAAAATCTCGAAATTCGGCCAAACCCGAGCCCCGGGACCACGCCTCGAAATCCGATAAAATTTACATCACAAGAACCCTTATCCTCCCACGAGTCCGTACATACCAAGAACATCACAATCGGACCACAATTGCCCACTAAATTGCAAAAAGAAATTCCCAAATCTTTCCTCCCATTTTCCAAACTTTTTCTTACTTTAATCCTTCAAATTGCAAGCCTAATCCGAACAAAATAGCATAGAAATGACTTTAAATAATCCGGGAACTTACCTCCACTGAAGACCCACAAATTCTCTCTTCAAATTGCCCTCAAATGAGCTCCAACCGCATGCATCAATGGTTAATGACTAAAATTTGGAGGCCTTCTTTTTATACTGTTCTAGACAGCAAATCCGCACTTGCGGACCTTTCATCGCACATGTGGACCCGCACCTGCGGTCCTAGGTGCGCACCTGCGAAAACCCACTAACGGACAAAATTCTCGCACCTGCGACCCCTTCTCCGCACCTGCGGCTTCGCAGGTGCGGCCATCCCTTTGCACCTGCGGACTCCTCCTGCCTAGACTCCCTTCGCAACTGCGCATGGACTTTCGCACCTGCGGCTACCCATCCGCAGGTATGGCCACACCAGAAACTTTACACAAGCAGCCATTTGCTGCAATTTCCCAAGTTCAAAACCCCGCCAACCATCCAAAATCAATCCCGAGCCCCTCGGGGTGCCAACCAAACATACCAACACACCCCATAGCATCATTAAAACTTAGTCGAGCCTTCGAAACACCGAAAACAACACGAAAACACCAAAATTACATCAAATTTAAACCTATGAACTTTGAAACTTCTAAATTTCGCTAACAATGCTGAAACCAACCAAAACACCTCCGATTGACCTGAAATTTTGCACACATATCCAAAATGACATTACGGACCTGTTCAACCTTCCGGAATCCCATTCCGACCCTGATAGCCTATTTTCTACTGCCGACCGAAAATTGCCAAAAACTAACTTTCGCCAATTCAAGCCTAATTCTACATCGGACATCAAAACTTCATTCCGAACACACTCCTAAGTCCCAAATCACCTAACAAAACTATCTGAGCCATAAAATCCGCATTTCGAGGTCGTTTACCAATAAGTTAACTCTCAGTTGACTTTTTTAACTATTAGGCTACTTTAAGAAACTAAGTGCCTCAATTCTCACCATGACCACTCTGAACCCGAACCAACCGACCCAACATACATAAATGAAGATAAAACACATATAATGAAGCAGAAACGGGGGAAACGGGGGAAACGGGGCTAAACTCTTGGAACGACCGGTCGGGTCGTTACAAAATCCTACCCCATGTCGCAATGGCGCCCAACACCGTTGTCAGGCAAGCCAGCACTGATTATCTAGTGAATTCAGTTTGTTTTCTATTAAATCCTTCCCTTATTTCAAAAATAATTTAGCCACTACGCGTAGAATATAACACATAGCAGGGCAATTAAGTTACGAAGACTAAAAATCAACTTCGATTAATTACAGCACCAAAAGGATAGTCTATCAATGTGTGTGCTAGGAACTAGTGTCACAAGTCAACAGGCATCTAGTAGAATCAAAAGAAATAAAGGACTATCCTACTGTCTAAGAGGATATAGACAGAAATAGCAAAAGAAAGACTCCAGAGTGCTGGTAAATGTCATTAAGAGAAGCAGCTCACCGCGAAGCCTCAACCAAGTGAATTCAAGAACGAGCTCCGGACTGATACCCAGATGCACCTGCCTCAGAACCTATACAATTAAGTACAGAAGCATAGAATGAGTACATAAAAAACATGTACCCAGTAAGTATCCAGTCTAATCTCGAAGAAGTAGTGATGAGAGGTCGACTTGACACTTACTAAGGCCAAAATAATACGTTTCAAATATAAGGCTAAGCAAGAATGGCAAATTATGAACAAGTAATAAAGACAGGGAAAGCCAAGTATCCTCACAAGTACCTTTATAAGTCAAGTTCCTATCATACAAGTTACTAATTCATTTTTTAGGGTATTTAACGGTTAAACAACCACAGAGAAATACCAATCAATTAACATGCGCATAACATGTCGTGAGTGTACGGTCGATACAACGAAATAATAAATATGCACTGCCGAAGGGTCGAACGGCACGAACCATAGATGCATCTATTACCCCCACTCGCGAATCGTACATGTGATGCAGTCAAAATAAATAATAGAGTTACCCCGCTCGCGAATTATACATGTGACTCAGGTACTCGTACATATACACATTCAGCAGAAAAATCAGGGGTTTATTTGGGGATATTCTTCCAAGGGAAACCAATAAATTAAATAACGATAGGTGACCTTCTTAGATATCCATTTAAATAATTCAATGATGCCAATAAATTCTAAATTTATCATTAAGATTACAAGATACGACACGTAGAGCATGCTTGTGGATCCTAAAATCCCCTGACATAAACATAATAGTAGCTACGCACGGACTCTCGTCACTTCGTGCATGTGTATCCCCCCACAAATGGTTGCATATAATTCGTTATTTCACCTACGGGGACAATTCCCTCTTACAAGGTTAGAAAGGAGACTTACCTCATTTCAAGCCTACTTCCCGGGTCAAGAATGCGCCCGAATCTCTAAATTCGTCACCCAAGAACTTGAAACTAGCCAAATATTATATAAATAAATCAATCTATGTTCGAAAGTCCACAATTCTCCTATTCAAATGGTTACCCCGACCTATTTTGCAAAATTCTAAAATATACCCCCGGGCCCATATGCTCGAATTCCGGAAATTTTCAAGGGAAATAGTCACCTATAACCTAAGGATCAATATTATATGGTTTTTGCATGATTTCGTAACAAGTTTCTTGATAAATCTTATTTTTACCAAAATCCTAGGTTTCTAAACCCATGATTTCTACTAATTTTTGTGTGTTAATCTACCCAAAACTCAAGTGTTAAACTCACTTTTAAGTAGGAATTACTTACCTCCAGCTGTTAAGTCGAATCTCCCCTTTGAAAGCTCCCCAAGTCGTCCAAGATGAAAGAAAATGGCCTAAAAATGTCTAAGTCCCGCATTTAAAACAACCTCACTGCCTCCAGAACTTTGCACTTGCGGCTCGAGGACCGCACCTGCAGTCTCGCATCTGCGAGCCAGTGCTCGCACCTGCGGAAGAGGAGAAGAAGGCTAGGGGTTGCACCTGCGGAACGAAGCCCGCACCTGCGGCTACGCTTCTACAGGAAATGGTCCGCACCTGCAAAAATTGGGCAGCCCCTCTAAGGCCGCACCTGCGAGGCTTCGACCGCGCCTGCGGTCTCGCACCTGCGGCTAATCCTTCGCAGGTGCAGTCGCACAAAATCCGATGCACCAGCAGCTCTTTTTGAGCTTGGTTTGCCTCGCACGATGTCCGAATAGCATCCGAACCCACCCGAGGCCTTGTCCAAATATACCAACAAGTTCTAAATAAAAATACGGACTCACTCGTGCCTTCGGAACATCCGAAACAACACTAAATCCAAGAATCATACCCCAAAACCAACTAAATCCAACTTAAGAAGTTTGAGTTCTTGAATTCTCTTTCAACAGGCCGAAACATACCTATACTACTCGGAATGACACCAAATTTTGCGAGCTAGTCATAAATGACATTACAAAACTATTCGCGGTCTCAGAATTCCGTTGGGACCTCGATAACACAAAAACATGTTCCAAACCTAAATTTTTGAACTTAAGGAATCATATTTCACTATTTGGCGCTGAAACGCTCCCAGATCATCTGAAACCCGTTCCGAACATACGTCCAAGTCCGAAATCATCATACGAACCTAATGGAGCTTTCAAATCTCGAGTCTGAGGTCGTTTACTAAAAATGTTGACTGAAGCCAAATTTGGCCTTTAAGGCCAACCTTAAGGAACTAAGTATTTCTGTACCACCCCAAACTCCTCCAAACCTCGAACTACCCGTCCAGTAAGCTATAAATCAGTAAAATAAAATATTGGAAGTCTCATTTAGGGGAACAGGGTTCTAGAACACAAGACAACCGGTCAGATCATTACATTCTCCACCTATTAAACAAACGTTCATACTCGAACGGGTCTAGAATCATACTTAGAGTGTTGAATAAGTGTGGATATCTGACCCGTATGTCCTCCTCGGACTCCCAGGTCGCCTCCTCGACTGGTTGGCCCCTTCACTGGACCTTTATGGCGGAAACCCTCTTGGACCTCAAATGGCGATCCTGCCCGTCAATGATAGCAACTGGCTCCTCCTCATAACCCAACCTCTCATCTAGCTGAATGGTGCTGAAGTCTATCACATGAGAGAAGTCGGCGTGGTACCTCCGGAGCATGGACACATGAAAGACCGGATGAACTCCTGATAAACTGGGAGGTAAAGCGAGCTCATAAGCAACCTCCCCAACTCGCCTCAACACCTCAAATGGGCCTATAAACCTTGGTCTCAGCTTTCCCTTCTTTCCAAACCTCATAATACCCTTCATCGGCGAGATTTTCAACAGGACCTTCTCGCCGACCATAAATGATACATCACGCGCCTTTCGATATGCGTAACTCTTCTGTCTGGACTGTGCTGTGCGAAGCCTCTCCTGAATCAACTTTACTTTCTCCAAAGCATCCTTCACCAGATCGGTGCCATATAACTTAGCCTCGTCAGGCTCAAACCACCCGATGGGAGAACGACATCGCCGACCATACAAGGCCTCAAATGGAGCCATATCAATGATGGACTGATAAATATTGTTATAAGAAAACTCGGCCAAGGGAAAAAACTAGACCCACTGCCCTCCAAAGTCAATCACACATGCTCTGAGCATGTCCTCCAATATCTGAACTGTACGCTCCGACTTCCCGTCAGTCTGAGGGTGGAATACTGTGCTGAGCTCTACCCGGGTGCCTAACTTACTCTGTACTGCTCTCCAAAATTGCGAGGTGAACTAAGGACCTCTATCTGATATAATGGACACAGGCACACCATGCAACCGAACTATCTTTTGAATGTAGATCTGGGCCAACCTCTCTGAAGTATAAGTAGTATCTACTGGAATGAAATGTGCCGACTTGGTCAACTTGTCCACAATAACCCAAACCGCATCAACCTTCCGCAAGGTCCGAGGCAACCCAACTACGAAGTCCATAGTGATGTGCTCCCATTTCCACTCAGGTATAGGCATCTACTGAAGTAGGCCTTCTGGCCTCTGGTGCTCATACTTAACCTGCTAGAAATTTAGACATCTAGCCACATACTCCACCAGTAATGCTGCCTCAGGTCACGATACATCTTCGTAGCACCAGGGTGAATAGAATACCTGGAACTATGTGCCTCTTCTAGAATCCTCTCCTTCAGGCCGTCAATATTAGGGACACATATGCAACCCTAAAGTCTTAGAACACCATCCTCGCCAATAGAAACCTCCTTGGCACCACCCTGTAACACCGTCCCCCGGAGAACTACCAAGTGTGTATCATCAAACTGCTGAGCCTTGATCTCCCCCAATAATGAAGACTGAGCAACAATACGTGCAAGAACTCAGCTAGGCTCTGAAAGGTCCAACCTCACCAGGATATTAGCCAAGGACTAAATGTCCAAAGCTAGAGGTCTCTCCTCTGCTGAAATGAAAGCCAAGCTACCCATACTCTCCGCCTTCCTGCTTAAGGCATCTACAACCACATTCCCCTTGCCCGGATGATAAAGAATAGTAATGTCATAATCCTTCAGCAACTCAAGCCATCTACGCTGCCTCAAATTAAGATCCCTCTACTTGAACAAGTGCTGCAAATTGTGGTGGTCTGCATAAACCTCACAAGGCACCCCATACAGGTAGTGCCTCCAAATCTTAAGAGCATGAACAATTTCCGCCAACTCCAAATCGTGCACAGGGTAATTCCTCTCATGAACCCTCAGCTTACGTGAAGCATATGCAATAACTCGCCCCTCCTGCATCAATACACATCCCAAACCAATGCGTGAAGCGTCGCAATAAATTGTATACATCCCCGAGCCGGAAGGCAACACTAGAACTGGTGTTGTGGTCAAGGTTGTCTTGAGCTTCTGGAAGCCACACTCGTCGAACCATCGGAATGGGGCACCCTTTTGGGTCAATCTAGTCAGAGGGGCTGCAATGCATGAAAAACCTTCCACAAACCGACGATAATAACCTGCTAGTCCCAAGAAGCTCCTGATCTATGTCGCTGAGGTAGGGCGTGGCCAACTCTGAACTGCCTCAATCTTCTTAGGATCCACCTTGATACCCTCCCCGGATACCACATGTCCCAAGAATGCCACAGAATCTAACCAGAACTCATACTTGGAGAACTTAGTGTACATATTTTGTTCCCGCAAGGTCTGGAGCACAACTCTCAAATGCTGCTCGTGCTCCCCCAGGCTACGTGAGTAGATCAGAATGTCATCAATAAATACAATGACAAAAGAATTAATATAAGGCCTGAACACCCTGTTCATCAAATCCATAAATGTTACGGGAGCATTAGTCAAGACAAAGGACATCATCAGGAACTCATAATGACCATATCTCGTACGGAAGGCAGTATTTGGAACATCCGAGTCCTGAATCTTCAGCTGATGGTACCCTGATCTCAAGTCAATCTTAGAAAACACTCGAGCACCCTGCAACTGGTCAAACAAATCATCGATATACGACAACGGGTACTTGTTCTTGATGGTGACTTTGTTCAACTAGCGGTAGTCAATACACATCCGCATAGTCCCATCCTTCTTCTTCACAAATAGCATTGGAGAACCCCAAGGCGATACACTCGGTCTGATAAACCCCTTAGCTAACAACTCCTCAAGTTGTTCTTTCAATTTCTTTAATTCCTTCGGAGCCATGTGGTATGGGGGAATAGATATAGGTTGGGTGCCTGGAGCTAAGTCAATGAAAAATCAATGTCACGATCCGGTGGCATGCCTGGAAGGTCTGAAGGAAATACATCAGCAAACTCTCGAACTACTAGCACTGAATCAATCGTCGAAGACTCGGCGGTGGTGTCCCACACATAAGCAAGATAAGCCAAACAACCCTTCTCGACCATACATCAAGCCTTCAGGAAAGAAACAACCCGACTAACTGCACTAATGAAGGAACCTCTCCACTCCAATCTCGGAAACTCATGCATGGCTAGATTAACCATCTTGGCATGTCAATCTAGGACATCTTGATAAGGGGATAACCAATCCATGCCGAGGATGACCTCAAAATCAGTCATATCAAGTAACAGGAGGTCCGCCCTAGTCTCGAACCCACAAAATTTAACCACATAGGATCGATAAATCCGGTCCACAACCACAGAATCGCCCACAGGAGTGGACACATAAACAAGAGTACCTAAGGACTCACGAGGAATATCCAGGAAATCAGCAAACAAGGCTGATACATATGAATAAATGGATCTAGATCGAATAATACCGAAGAATCCCTACCGCATACCAAAATCATAGATGTGATCACGGCATCTGAGGCCACTGCATCTGATCTGGCCGGGAAATCATAGAATCTGGATGGGGCACCGGATGACTGACCTCCACCTGAATGGGCAAGAGCTGGCCGAGCTCTCCCTGTCTGGCCTCCACCTCTAGGACGACCTCTACCAGTCTGCCCTCCACCTCTGGGTGGTCGGATCGCCGGTGCTGAAACCACGGGTTGGTGACTCTGCTGCACTGCCTTGCCCCAAAGCCTGGGACAAGTCCTATTTATGTGACCTGGATCCCCACACTCATAGCAACCTCTCGACACCATAGCCTGCTACCCCGAAGAAGAACCCTGAATAGCTGGAGGACAGTATGAACTCTCTGGCATAGCACTGAGATAAGATCTGGAAGATCCCTGCTGACCAGAATACCCGCCGGAGGAACCCTGAATGGCTGGTAGGCAATATGAACTCTCCAGCATCGTGCTGAAATCACCGGAGCACCTCGAGGAGGTGGTGGGGGTGCTGAATATAGAGGCCTACTAGGCTAGCCCTTACCAAAATGACCTTTGCCCCTAGCTGGAGCACCTCTGAAATCCCCAGAAAATTGAGCTCTCTTATCTTGCTGTCCCTGTTCTCTGCTCCTCAATCGATAGCCCTCAATCCTGCGAGCAATCTCTACTACAAGCTGATAAGGAGTCCCCATCTCCACCTCTCGGGCCATGCTGGCCCTAATACCTGAGTGCAACCCAGCTACAAATCTCCGCACTCTCTCTGCGTCAGTAGGAAGTATCATAAGTGCATGATGAGACAGCTCAATAAACCTAGCCTCATAGTCGGTCACTGACACCTGACCCTGTTCTAGCTGCTCAAGATGATACCGCAGCTCTTCCCTCTTAGAGGGTGGAATATACCTGTCCAGGAATAGCTGAGTGAACTGCTCCCAAGTGATAGGAGGAGAATCCGCCGGTCTGCCAAGAACCTAAGACCGCCATCATCTACGGGCCATGCCCTCTAGCTGGAAAGTAGTGAAGTCAACTCCATGGGACTCCAGTATCCTCATGTTGTGCAGTCTGTCCCTGCACCTGTCAATAAAATCCTGAGCATCCTCATGACGCTCGCCTCCAAAGACATGAGGATGAAATCTGGTCCATCTGTCCAATAGCTTCTACGGATCGTTGTCCGCAGCTGGTCTGGGCTCAGGTGCTGCTGCTGCTACTGGCTAGACCCCACCCGCAGGCAGTGTACCCGGGGTCTGATAAACTCCAGTTGCATGCCTGCGGCCTGGGCAGTAGGGGTCTGTGCTCTCCCTCCTTCTTGAGATGTGGTCGGGTCAGCTGGAAATAAACCAGCATGATCCATAGTATCCATGAACCGCATCATACGGCCCATAACCTCCTGAAATCCCGGCGCCGTCATGAAATCCAACAGGGTAGGATCTGCTATGGGCGCCTCGCCCTGCTCCTCAGTGATAGGATCCTCCGCTGGATCCACTGGCGGTGCAATTGGGGCAGCTCTGGACGCCCTCGTCCCTTACCTCGGGCCGGTGCCCTCCCCCGACCTCGGCCACGGCCTCTGACGATGGGGGTAGCGGCCCCTCCCGGTCCATAACGTCGATTGCGCACGTCCTCACCATCTGTGAGAGAATCGAAAAGTGAAATTAGCATACCATCAACTGCATGATAGAAGATGAATAAAGAGAGATTTCCTAACACCTTATAGCCTCCCGAAGAGAAATACAGACGTCTCCGTACCGATCCACAAGACTCTATTGGGTTTGCCCGTAACTCGTGAGACCTACGTGAACCTAGGCTCTGATACCAAGTTGTCACGACCCAAATCCTAACCCAGGTCGCAATGGCGCCCAACACCGTTGTCAGGTAAGCCAACACTGATTATCTAGTGAATTCAGTTTATTTTCTATTAAATCATTCCCTTATTTCAAAAACAATTTAGCCACTACGCGTGGAATATAACACATAGTAGGGAAATTACGTTACGAAGACCAAAAGTCAATTTTAATTAATTACATCACCAAAAGGATAGTCTACCAATGTGTGCCAAGAACTAGTGTCACAAGTCTACAGGCATCTAGTAGAATCAAAAGAAATAAAGGACTATCCTACCGTCTGAGAGGATATAGACAGAAATAGCAAAAGAAAGACTCCAGAGTGCTGCTGAATGTCATCAAGAGAAGCAGCTCACCGCGAAGCCTCAACCAAGTGCAATCAAGGACGAGCTCCGGACTGATACCCAGATGCACCTGCCTCAGAACCTATACAATTAAGTGCAGACGCGTAGCATGAGTACATAAACAACATGTACCCAGTAAGTATCCAGTCTAATATCGAAGAAGTACTGATGAGAGGTCGACTTGACATTTACTAAGGCCAAAATAATACATTTCAAATATAAGGCTAAGCAAGAATGGCAAATTATGAACAAGTAATAAAGACATGGAGAGCCAAGTATCCTCACAGGTACCTTTATATGTGAAGTTCCTATCGTACAAGTTACTAATTCATTTTTCAGGGTATTTAACGGTTAAACAAACACAGAGAAATACCAATCAATTAACATGCGCATAACATGCCGTGAGCGTACTGCCGATACAACGAAATAATAAATGTGCACTGTCAAAGGGTCGAACGACACGAACCATAGATGCATCTATTACCCCCACTCGCGAATCGTACATGCGACGCAGTCAAAATAAATGATAGAGTTACCCCTCTCGCAAATTATACATGCGACTCAGGTACTCGTATATAAACACATTCAACAGAAAAATCAGGGGTTTATTTGGGGATATTCTTCCAAGGGAAAACCAATAAATTAAATAATTATAGGTGACCTTCTTATATATCCATTTAAATAATTCAATGATGCCAAGAAATTCTAAATTTATCATTAAGATTACAAGATACGACACGTAGATCAAGCTTGTGGATCCTAAACTCCCCCGACATAAATATAATAGTAGCTACGCACAGACTCTCGTCACTTCGTGCATGCGTAGCCCCCCGAAAATGGTAGCATATTATTCGTTATTTCACCTAAGGGGACAATTCCCTCTTACAAGGTTAGAAAGGAGACTTACCTCGTTTCAAGCCTACTTCCCGGGTCAAGAATGCACCCGAATCTCCAAATTCGTCGCCCAAGAACTTGAAACTAGCCAAACATTATATAAATAAATAAATATATGTTCGAAGGTCCACAATTCTTCTATTTAAATGGTTACCCCAACCTATTTTGTAAAATCCTAAAATATACCCCCCGAGCCCACATGCTCGGATTCCGGAAATTTTCAAGGGAAATAGTCACCCATAACCTAAGGATCAATATTATATGGTTTTTGCATGATTTCATTACAAGTTTCTTGATTAAATCTTATTTTTACCAAAATCCTAGGTTTTACTCTAAACCCATGATTTCTATTAATTTTTGTGTGTTAATCTACCTAAAACTCAAGTGTTAAACTCACTTTTAAGCAGAAATTACTTACCTCCAGTTGTTAAGTCGAATCTCCCCTTTGAAAGCTCCCCAAGTCGTCCAAGATGAAAGAAAATGGCCTAAAAATGTCTAAGACCCGCATTTAAAACAACCTCACTGCCTCCAGGACTTTCGCACCTGCAGCTCGAGGACCGCGCCTGCAGTCTTGCATCTGCGAGCTAGTGCTCGCACCTACGGAAGAGGAGAAGAAGGCCAGGGGTTGCACTTGCGGAACAGAGCCCGCACCTACGGCTCCGCTTCTACGGGAAAGCACCTGCAGAAATTGGGCAGCCCCTCTAAAGGCCGCACCTGCGAGGCTTCGACCGTGTATGCGGTCTCGCACCTGCGACTGGTCCTTCGCAGGTAAGATCGCACCAGCAGCTCTTTTTGTGCTTGGTTTGCCTCGCCCGATGTCCGAATGGCATCCGGGACCACCCGAGGCCCCGTCCTAATATACCAACAAGTTCTAAATCAAAATACGGACTCACTCGAGCCTTCGGAACATCCAAAACAACACTAAATCCGAGAATCATACCCCAAAACCAACTAAATCCAACTTAAGAACTTTAAGTTCTTGAATTTGCTTTCAACACGCCGAAACATACCTATACTACTCAGAATGACATCAAATTTTGCGAGCAAGTCATAAATGACATGACAGAACTATTCTCGGTCTCGGAGTTTCGTTCGGACTTCGATAACACAAAAATACGTTCCAAACCTAAATTTTTGAACTTAAGGAATCATATTTCACTATTTGGCGCCGAAACTCTCCCTGGTCATCCGAAACCCATTTCGAACATACGCCCAAGTTCGAAATCATCATAAAACCTACTGGAGCTTTCAAATCTCGATTCCGAGGTCGTTTACTAAAAATATTGACCGAAGTCAAACTTGACTTTTAAGGTCAACCTTAAGGAACTAAGTGTTCCTATACCACCCCAAACTACCCATCCCCGTAAGCTATAAATCAGTAAAAGAAAATACGGGAAGTCTCGTTTAAGGCACGGGGTTCTAAGAACACAAGACGGCCGGTCGAGTCGTTACAAATATGGGCCCATCCACCTATCATGTGAACCACTTATAGATGCATATATGAGATGGTCACATGCGTGTTTATTGTCAACCTGTAGTTTGGCATTTGAAATTGCTTTTCTCAATTAAGGGCATAATTTTCAGATTATGAAATCAAGATAGTTCATCTTGATAATGTTGGTTTATATCTAAGTTGGTTTAACATTGAATACCTCCTATTAATGGCTAAACTATTTCTTATGAGAACAACGCTTCATGTGTTGGTGTAAGATTTTCTAGATTGCATACAACATCACTTGTATGCATCAGACCAACAATATATGATAAGTGCTCAACTCAAAATTGGTTTAGGATCAGAAACCAAATAATTTTACTATCTTTTGATATGTGGTATATAATTAATTTCTCTACCACAATGCATAAAGATATGTTTCCTAAAGAATATTGGGGATATATGTTAGTTTTTCTAACATTTGGGGGGTGGAATAAACAACTGAAAAATATGCTATATGTATCGAATTATCATTAGTATAATCCTCACTCGGAAGATAATTCAAGTCAAATGTCAGAAGCATTTGCTGATCCAAAATTAAACATCATATTTCAGCTGCACATGCTCCTATTAAAATTTAAGTCCTTGAAGGATTGAGTTTACTGCACGCATGAAGCGTAGTAGACCGATCGGTTCCAAAGTTAAAAATACTTGTAAAAGATAGGAGCAAATGATCAAAATGATCATAATACGGAGGAAATAAGCTCTAGAAGATCCCACGACATAACATTTCATGAAACTCCAGAAGAAGTTCAGGTACCTGAAAATAAAGAAAGTATTAAGATCTCAACAAGTTATGTCACTTGTGAACCGATACAAAATGATCGTCGACGATATATTTGATGCAATATAGCGCATAATATTGTAAGAGATTATGAGGATCGGACCAGCTGTCCATACACTTGAAGATGTCATGCCATTTAGATACAAGTCATAAACTATATGAGTTATTTGATTAAATTTATATGAAGATCCTTGAAGGATTTAAAATGCCTGAAGCATATAGTTCAAAGTCTCGAGGAATGTACTAGATCAGATTACAAAGATCTTTGTACGATTTAAAGCAATCTGGGCGCATGTGGTATAATCGCCTTAGTGAATAATTGCTGAAAGAAGGTTACGTAACTGATGTTACTTGTCCATGTATTTTTATAATAAAAATGTCATCAGAATTTGTTATACTTGTTGTTTATATTGATGACATAAATCTTGTTGGAACTCCAGAAGAGCTCCAAAATGCGATTGAATATCTTAATAAAGAATTTGAGATAAAAGATCTTGGAAAACTAAATTTTTGTCTTGGTCTGCAAATTAAATATTTAGCAGACGAGATCTTTATCCATCAATCTGCTTATATAGAATGGGTCTTAAATGCTTTTACATGGACAAAACACACCCATTAAGTACACCAATGGGTGTCGATCACTTGAAGTGAATAATGATATGTTCCGACCTCCAGAAGAGGATGAGGAACTCCTTGGTCCCGAAGTACCCTATCTCAGTGCAATTGGTGCACTAATGTATCTTGCTAATGCTACAAGGCCTGACATAGCATTTTTTTTTGTTAATTTACTAGCAAGATATAGTTTTTCTCCTACACGGAGACATTGGAACGCGATTAAGCATATATTGCGATATTTAAAGGGAACTCTTGATATGAGTTTTGTTTTATGCTAACAAAGATAGTGCAGATCTTGTTGGTTATTCAGATGCAGGTTATTTATCCGATTCCCATAAAGCTCGATCTCAAACCGGGTACGTATTTACATATGGAGGTACTGTCATATCATGGCGCTTCACAAAGAAATCTATTGCTGATACTTCTTCAAATCATGCCGAGATAATAGTTATTCATGAAGCAAGTAGGGAATGCGTATGGTTGAGATCAATAATTCATTTTATTCGAGAAAATATGGTTTGGAATGTGAAAAAAGACCCACAATTTTATACGAAGACAATGTTGCATGCATAGCCCAATTGAAGGGAGGATTTATAAAAAGAGATAGAACGAAGCACATTTCATTAAAATTATTCTACACACACGATCTTAAGAAAAATGGTGACATTGATTTGAAACAAATCCGTTCAAGTGACAATCCGGCAGATTTGTTCACTAAATCTTTGCCAACTTCAACTTTTGAGAAGATGGTATGCAATATTGGAATGCGGAGACTCAAATATTTAAAAGAAGATTTTCATCAGGGGGAGTGAAATACATGTTGCACTCTTTTTCCCTTACTAAGTTTTTACCCATGAGGTTTTTCTTGTAAGGTTTTTAATGAGGCGGCTGGAAATGCGTATTAGTAAATATGTGTACTCTTTTTCCTTCACTAGGATTTTTTCCCACGGGATTTTTCCCAGTAAGGTTTTAACGAGGCACATTATCTTTAATGAACATCCAGGGGGGGTGTTATGAAACTATTATTTGTGGATGTCCATTTATTACTCCGCTATAGATAATCTTCCTTCCATTTAGTACTCTGTTGAAGTTTATCTACAAGCAACTGATGCAGGCAGGTTGCAAGAAACTCAATAAAATGATTTGCAGCAGCTTATTATTAAATATGCAGGCAGGTTGCGAGCAGCTCATGCAGACAACTTACAAGCAACTTCTTGAAAGCGTCGCAGCTACTTCCTGAAAAGCCTCGCAGCTGTTTCATTTCTTCTATAAATAGAATAGTTTCAGTTCATTATGTACATCAGTTTGAAAGTTGAATAATATATTACTCTCTCTCTACTTGTATTCAATTTATTTACTTTACCGTCTTTATTTTATAACAATAAAGACAAATTTGTAGCTTAAAGATTTTTTTTCCAACTATTAAAGTAGGATAAGTTGAAAGGTCTAGGGCAAATTTGGCCATTTTCCTTTTTCTTAATCTTACCTCGATTATTTCACTTTTGCCCCTCATCAAATTCAGTCTACTGCTTTCGCCATTTGTACTCACAAGAAATTTTTTGAAATCAATCCCGCAGAAAAAGATTTGCCACAAACCTTTTTATCTGCACTATGAAAGTTGACATTTCAATTGTTTCTTCATCTGATCGATTCTGTTTCTAATTCCTCCATGTCCTCCGCCGCTCAACAAGATCAGGTTTCTCTCGCATTCCCACAAGTATATTTTTTCAATAAATCCTTTGTAATATTTTTCTCCTTCCGTTTCCATTTTAGTGATAGTAGGAGTGAATATTAAATACTCGATATGTGGTAGTTGGGAATATGTTTTAGACTTGCTAGAGAATAAAAAAAAGACGTTACGGTATACTAAACTCCCGCTATACGCGGTGTCCAGGAAAGGACCGGGCACAAGGGTCTATTGTATGCAGATTTACCGCACGAGGCTAGAGAAGAGAGAACTAGTAATATTTTTTGATAAGGCAGAGAACTGGTAATATTTTTATTATTATTATTACTATTTTACTCTCTTTTAATTTATACCAGTCTTAGGGTACGCGCAAAATTCATATCGACAACAACAACAAACCCAGTTTAATCCCAACATGTGGGGTCTGGAGAGGGTAGTCTGTACGCACACCTTACCCCTATCTAGTACAGGTAGAGAAAATTTATATCGACAAGTAAATTATTTTAAATAATAGTATAAATATCATTAAGTAATGTCTTTGAGTTATAAAATAAAAATTCTTAGTAAAGTATAAGTTATAAGAACTTCTTGCAAGAATATTTTACAAAAAATTATTGTTATTTCTATAACCTACTACTGAAGACAAACAAATAACACGAAAATACTTTTATCATGTTTCTTAAAGATTTATCAAATAGAATATATATCTTTTTCTTTTGGAGATTTTTTTTTTGATAAAGGTCTTTTAGAGATTTGAGAATGAAGAGGTTGATCCTCATAGAAAAAAATTGATTAGTATGACTTAAATTCAAAAAACGGCTAATGTTGAGTGAATATTTTATAATAGTACCTTATGTAAAAAAATATAGGAAGATGTAATTTGTTGGGAAAAAAAGTTTAATTAATGACAATTCATTTAATTTAGAATATATTTTATGTTTTGCTATTTCATCCTTATTGCTTCAAGTTTTATTTTTAGTAATTTCACTCTTAATACTACACTATAGACAATATCTTTCACTGCTAGTGATCTTCTTACTAAAAAAAGTTATATAATTAATTGTCAACTTGAAAAATAATTTTACGTGTATGATGAATTTTATAAATAAATAATTTTTTTACTAATCAGTTAATTGAAAGAGTTATATTTTCTCTCAACTTTCATGAAAACAGCTAATAATTTTCTTATGCAATTTTTTAATATTATCTCATTCTTAGTTTTAAATAATAACAACTATTATAATTTTATCAAATAATAGTTCTACTTTCAAAAGGTAAAAAAGTTAGTCTTACATTCATTTTTGAATTTTTGTATTTATAGAATGATTTGTGATGTTGACTCCTACCAACCACCTTTCCCTCTCTATCTCTCTTTTCTTATATTTTTAATATTTTCTTAGTTATTTATTTTAATTATTGACTGTAGTTTTCAGATATTATGCAAAAAATAATATTTATATTCAATAGTAGTACTTATTATAATGTAAAATTAATATCTAATACAAAAATATTTTAGGAATAATGTTTGATTGAAGAATAAAATGATCGTTCAAATTTTCATGGACATTTAAATCTATCAACTAATTATTTTAAGTTTTCTCACTTTTATAATAGTAATAATAATAAATAATGGATAAATTCTCTTTAATTAGTTCCTTTTCACCATCTTCTCAAAATAGATTGATTAGAATTCCTCTCATAATTCTGTCCTATATGGCAATGCCTTCAATTTTTTATGTTGATGAGTTAGTGCTTTTTCTGTATGAGAAGACAGAATTCGTGTTGATGCCGAGATTCAATTGGTCAAATGGAAATTGTTCGTAAAATAATTATTAACAAATTTATCGAATATGAAGTTATTTATTTAATGGAATATAGTTATTAAGGATACAAAAAGAAAAAGCAAAAAAGGATAACATGTTTAGGACAACTAAAAATTATCGAACATGTTAAGGAGAACATATGTCGGGAAAGTTCAGTTAAATTTAATGTTAAGACTTTCCACACAGTTCAAATAAGGAAAGATTTAATAATTAAAAGTTTAGCTAATTTCAAACTCCTAAATATTAGGAAAATAATTTAAATGACAATTTTCTCTAGTGTAAAATCTATTTTTAAGGGGTAAAATAGACGAACGATATTTCACTAAGGGTCTTCGTTCTTTTAATATAGTATGGATATGAGTTAGTTTGAGATTTATGGTCTTAAAAGCTTGAGTAAAAGTTTTGTGGGTCATATGACATTTGTATGGCTAGAAAGGCTTCTCGTTAAGGCTAAAATGGGTAAAATAGAAAGTTTAAAGTTAAATTATTTTCAAATATAGAAATGTGTCATTTTTTTTGGAACGGACTAATAAAGAAAGTGTGTCATATAAATTGAAACGGAAGGAATAATATTTTTATTTTTAACTCTTATTTTATTTGGTATGATGATGACATGAGTTGAGCTTAAATAGGAAGTGACGCTAACTTATTTGGGACTGAAACGTAGTAATTTTTGTTTATAGAAGTGAATATTAAAGAAATGGTTGCAAAGCTACAAACTTTAAAGTATTAAATTATTTA
This sequence comes from Nicotiana paniculata, assembly GCA_005239505.1. NCBI lineage: Eukaryota > Viridiplantae > Streptophyta > Magnoliopsida > Solanales > Solanaceae > Nicotiana > Nicotiana paniculata. The sequence continues at coordinate 20,258 of ML341567.1, read as the reverse complement.
ACAAATATGAATTCTGGAAAGCTGTATAGAAACAAATAGTGTCAAATTTTCAGGACGTCCCAAAATATAAAGGTTCATATAAATTGAGACCGAGGAATGCAACTTAAGTTGTTTGTCTTCTTATTTTTCTCTCTTCCCTTTTCTTGTTTGGACTAGTGTTCTTTTTTATAAATATTATTTATACCTCCCACCAGCACAGATACTCTGGCGAGTCTTAGATATAAGAAGAGATCACCAAGTATTTTTTGTCTTTGGTAGAATTTGAACCCATTTCTTCGAGGTTTCCGCCCACGTCAATGACTAGTGACCGCTAGGTCAAACCCTTGGGTGCGATTTTATGTTCTTAGCTCTTGTCGTACTCCGTATTTATTATGTGTGTGTGATCATCGAGCTGACCATTTGTGTGTTACTTCTTTGCTGTGACTTTTTGTCTGCATGGATCTCTGTGAAGAGTTGATTGGTAATGTCATACTCTTACTATGATTTAACCTGGTGTAACTTTTAAGAGATTCTCTTGCAATAGCATGGCTCTTAGGTATTCTTTTTTAATCCTTTAGAGCTCATTGTTGGCTTTGGAAGAATGCTTTAGGACATTATTGGCTTCAAGTGCCACAATCAGACATAAACAAGTACTGAACTGGTCGTTAACTCTTTTGCTCTGTAGCAATCGGTTAGTCCATATCCAAAATATATGTCGGAATGCGAGTTATGTATTACAGTTACTCTAAAATCCAGACAATGATGTATACTTACTAAAGGAAAATTTTGGAAAGTACCTCTCATCGCATTAGGAAGCACAAAGATACTTCTCTGTTTTACAATTGAAATTATAAATAAAGCATCAAATCTTCTTCACTTATCTGTTATTTACGTACTTGCTCTTTACTCTTCTTGTAATTCATTTGTAAAGCTCTTCAACTATCAATATTAGACGCTACGCCTTTGAAAATTATATAGAATTATGAGTTGGTTTTGAGCCTTTAGATTCTCATTTCTCAAACCACTTGAAAAACTTGGCTTTAAGCCTGTAAGCTAGAATATACCCAACAAGGTTTCTTGGCTAGTGGACAGTCTCAAGTTTTCATAATGACTGTCCGAATGTGCTTTCTGGCAGACCGCAGAAGTGTAATCTGTCACGTCACTGATTGATGAAATCCTAGGATCAGGTCTAACAAAGACATAAAGGGTTTGACAAGAGAATAATGTGAACTCCAATTCTTGAATAGTTTACAGAATGTTAAGTACTCTATAAACCTTCGGTTCTTCTACTATTAATGAACTTAAAAATTTGTTTGGTGACACAACAAGAATCAGCAAGTCGTTTGGTTAGCTGTAACCAGATTGTTACAATTACTGCTTGTTAATACAATCTTGTATAAGTTATCCTATCTCCTGATAAATACTCTTTTGTATAACAATATTTAAAACTTGTTAAGTAGCCGTTAATTTGTTTCATCTTGCAAGTGTTTGTGTTTCATCATTCCTAGTTGGATTTTGTCGGTCCTCTAAATAATAAAATGAATTTATCTTCCCTATGCTGACAGCTGCGTCCTTCTTTACTTTATGAAGTGTGTTTTTCATCATTTATAGTCGATACAATCCGTGATATATGCTTCTTTAAACTGTTTATTTGACTTTCCTCTCAGACCCGTCTTGCTGTTCTATCCAGGCTATGCTTTGGTAGCCCAGAGTTTCAATTATATTGGACTGAGCTCTTGGTGGGCCCAGTAAGAAGGGATTTTTTGTTTGGGCCACATTTGGAAAATCTGAACTTCTGAGCTAGCTCCAGTTGTCAAAATTCACTAAAAATGCATATTTGTTGTTCAAAATGCTCGGGCATTGGTATTATCAGCTAATTTATTTCTTTCTATAGGTTGGAATTTACTAATGTAATCTGAGTTGCTAAATTATTCCCGAGCGTATATATAAGGATAGAGGGCTAAGACAGTAGGTTTCACTTCTGTGTTAGCATCGCCGCAGTCTTGCAAGGTACCTAGGTTAATGCCAGCTTTCAATTTTATGAACTGATGAAAGTCCTTTTTGGCTATTGAATGTGTGTATGAAATTTTACCTGTCTGGTTGAATGGAGATCCTGTTCTCTTTTATTTCTTTTCCCTCCATCCTTTTTGCTGCTACATTTGTGATTATGGATTATCCTGTGTTTTATGCATTTGCGCCTATTCCCTTTAGATTTTTGCCTGGTTTTTCAAGTTGAAGCTTTATGATGTAAAAGTTTATCACATATAATAAAGGCCTCTTTGCAATTGTTTTATATATCTGGAGATTAACATATAAAATTTGGCACCAATTCCTCCCCTTCTTCCTATGGGTTGGGTTGGTGGTAACGAATAAGAAAGTTGACAAAAGATGCAATCGTAAAAATGATCTAAGGTTCTAATACTTTCCCAAAAGGAAGGATCAATTGGTACTGCTCATCTGGCTACCAGTTGCATTAGAGAAGCTTGTGACAGCTTGTATTGAATAGAGACATTGATTAATTCTCTTTCATCATCCCAATTTGCTTCCATGGGCCATGAGATTATACAAAAATGATACTTATCTGCCCCGCAAAAAGAAAATTTTTGAATGCATTAATCACTTCTCTGTCACTTTCCTATTATGTTAGCACTCATTTTTAATTTGTTCCAGTGCAAGTCATCTACATGTTAAATGTATTGTGAACTCATACGACGTCCCAATTCTTATTTTGTTTATCATGTAGCTATATGGAGAGGGAACAGATTGAGAAGTTCAAGAGGTATGAAGTTGAGTGCAGGAGATATTTGATGTCAAAGTACTTCTCAGACAAGAATATCTTTGGAGGTAAACACTCCTTAGATACACAATAAGCGTATTTGTTCTCAGTATTAAACGAGAAGAGTTAATTTTTTTATTGATGCACGCTGGAGTTTCATAATTGCATTTGTATGTCAATACATTTGCTGGTTCTTGTGAACTGCATTTGCTCGCTTTTGGCAGATACTCTTATCCACATATCAATTATGTGTTTTAGGGATCACAATAGCGTCTGTTGGTTTTACCTCTCTTCCTGTACCTAAATTGAGTAATCTTTATGCTTATTTTAGTGTTCTAACTTCTATCTTTGTGTCTACTTTTTCTGCTCTTTCTTCCAAAATACAGATGCTACTGTAGATCTATTTTGTCAAGAAAACTATTTAAGATATCCTTTCTCAAAAAAAATAAAGACAATACATTGAAGGATAAGGGTCATTTATTGTCATTATGAAGTGCATATTCAATACTGTAGTTTGGTACTTTACTTTGGATCTGTTTATTCCCCTGCTACAACAGCAACCACAAATAGGATGTACGCAGCCTTACCCCTACCCTGGACGGGTGGACGTGCATAGAGGTTGTTTCCGATAGACCCTCGGCTAAAGAAAAGTTATTCCCTTGCAACAGTAGTAAATTAATCACTATAGGTTTAACTTCCTCAGACTTAAGGCCTGTGCAGTAAAACTTTATTGATTGAGAACCAGCACATATTGGTTAAGTCATAAACTTTTCCAACAGGGATGATCTTTTTGGTGAGTCTGCTACCTCTTTTGTGTTGCTATTTGTTTTTTGACATGCCCAACAAAAGGAAAATTCTATCTTTGTCATGGTATAATTGTATCCCTTTTATTTTAGATCAATTTCAGTTTGCCATTGATAGGCTAAGAATTGTTAAGAATTCAGCCCAACCATTGGCTTCCTTAAAAGCTTTAGACATGATTGATTAGTTCAATGATAATTGTTTGCAGGAAACATATTTGATGTGAAAATGAGTAAAGATGGAGAAACCACAAAAGTGAGCAGGTAATATATGTGAAAATATTGCATGTATTAATCTTGACATATTTTTTATTGCCTCACTAGCTCTTTTTGCTGTCTTTTTTTTTTTTTTAATTTTTTCGATTTCGCCTCAGGTTTCCTGGTTACCAGTCCTATGTAGACCCTGCTAATTTTAATGATGATAGCAGTAGCAAGTCAAATTCTACTACTGAAATTCATGCTAAGAGGAAGCAACCTTCAAAGAAAAAGTACTTATCTTAGAATTTCTTTCCTTTTATTGGGCTATCCTTTTAATAAGTACAATCTTGTGGACGCGTATATTACCATGTAATGAATCTTACATTTTCAAAGAATTTCATTTCATCCTTGTGGATTGCATAAATAGCATAATTATTTTTTTTTTAAAAACAATTTATTTACGATTATAGTTGGAAGGTTGCTGAGCATATTACATTTTGCTGATAAAAGTATTAACATTTTCAAAACTGCTTTACAGTATAATTGTAAGTTTACATAAACCTCAGCTAGTTTTAAACCCATGATCTGTTTTAATTGAATTATTATAGTGATAGGATCCACACAATACACATTAAATTCCCGAAAACCGCACAATACATTTAGTTAAAGGGAATAGGCCGTTCACTCTTTTCAGCCATTCAAAGCACCTGGTCCTGATGGTATTCATCTCATCTTTTTTTTAAATATTGGCATCAGACTCAACATTCCATTATTAACACATGTATGTCCGCCTTCACTACGGGCATTATTCCTCCTGACATTAACAAAATTTTTGTAACGCTTATCCCTAAAATCAAAAATCCATCCACTATTTCCCATTATCGATCTATTGGTTTTTGTAACACCGTTTATAAAATTATTATAGTTAATCGGATTAGGCCTTTTCTACCACCCCTCATGAATCCCACTCAATCCAGTTTTGTTCTGGGGCGTAGAGCAGTAGATAACGCAATCATTGTACAAGAAGCCCTGCACTCTTTCCGTCAAAAAGGACGTACAGGGAAGATGTTGCTAAAAATAGACATTGAAAAAGCATTTGATAGGCTCGAATGGTCCTTTGTGCGTTATTCACTTCAAAAACATAACTTTCCACCATCACTTATAGCACTTATTATGTCTTGTATTACCACTTCTTCTATTTCTATTCTCATAAATGGAAAACCAACCCCATTCTTTCAACCCTCACGTGGAGTTCGTCGGGGCTACCCTATGTCCCCTTATCTTTTTATCATTTGCATAGAAACCTTATCCCAGCTTATTGAGGAAGCTGCCATTGCTACACAGTGAAAACATATCACCATTTTCCGTAGTGAACCGCCGTTGTCGTACTTATACTTTGACGATGACCTTGTCCTCTTTTCCAAAGCAAATATCCCTAGTGCACATTCTACACTCCACATTTTTAACACTTTAATTGTACAATCAGGTCAACGGGTTAATCTTTCCAAATCCAAAATTATTTTCTCAAACAATGTCTCCTCCGCCTCCCGAGTCACCCTCTCCCACACCCTCAACATTCCCTTTTCTTCAGGCTTTAGTAAATTTCTAGGCTTTTCGATGCTGAACATGCACCCAAAATCTTCTGACTACCAATATATCCTACACCGCATGAATACTCGCTTGCAAGGGTGAAAAACTAAATTCCTTAACCTTGCAGGATATACAACACTCATGCACTCTGTCCTTAATTTTATCCATATCTATACAATGAAAAATCATCTACTTCCTCAAAAAACAAGGGGCCATAATGACCGTATTCAATGAAATTTTATGTAGGGCACCACCACCACTCACAAAAAAATTCATTTGGTCAATTGGGACATTGTTACCACTCCAAAGATACATGGGGGCCTTGGCCTCCAGAAAACTTATGCCAAAAACATTGTCATGCTTACGAGTCTAACATGGCGCTTTGCTACACAATCGACCCCACTATGGGCTCGTGTACTATATGGCAAGTATTGTGTGCCTCGAGCTCTATTACCTCACACAACTTCCTTCAACGTCAAACCGACTGACTGCTCCATTTGGAAAAGCATGGCAAAGGCTTCCTCTTTATGTAGACAGGGGGATGCATGGAATGTTGCTTCTGGCATTAACATTAGTCTTTGGAATGACAAATGGATTTCGCCCAATTTGTCACTCCGTCAACTTATTCAGGTCCCATTACTGAGAATGAATCATCCTTACCTCTTAGTCATATCTTTGACTCCTCTAACTACCATCTAGAACTCATATACTTTGACCTGCCTTCCCACGTCACTTTACTCATTCACAGTACTCATGTTTTGCAAAATTCTTCTGACTCTAATCTATCTCATTGGTCTCCTACATCTGATGGAGTATTCTCCACTTCCTCTGCCTACCAACTTTACCTCCTTCACCAATATCATCTCCCACCACCTTTCCCTCATTCCTGGATATGGCAAACCCTTACTCTTAGTAAAATCAAACATTTTTTGTGGCTTTTAGTGCGTGGTGCCTTACCCACTCGAACCTTGTTATCCTATCGAAATATCATTCCCCATCCAACCTGCACCATTTGTGCCATTCCCTCGGAAGATATCATACACATCTTCACCGCACGCCAACCATACAAATATGACATTATTTTAATATTCTAATTCCATCTACTAATCATATAAATTGGATGCGTCAGGTATGTACTTCTCTCGAGCTACATTTACACTCCTTTGTTACCCCCACATACCATTTCACCTACATCTCAACTTGTGCCTATTATTCTCTGGCACATTTGGCTCAACCGCAATAATAATCTCTTCAACCACACTAAAACACTTGTCCATATTAATGACATCTGCCTCTTAGCCCCTGAACTCAAATATCTCACCTCTGCCAACCCTCTTCCACAACAACTCACAACTATTTCGTGGCAGCTACCTATACCTGGCATCTGCAAACTTAATATATATGGCGCATTTGATCTAACCATCCATCGTGTGGGGGGGAGGGGGAGGATGGGCGTCTTCTGAGATTCCATTGGTGATTGGTTAGGAGGCTACTTTAAATCCCTATACTTTACCAATGTTTTGCACGCTGAATTGTTTGCTCTTTATTATAGATTACATTTTGCAATCAACGATCACTCACCACACTCATAGTGGAGATCGACTCTCAGGTAATTATCTCTCTCTTACCATCAGGTAATCATAAATACTCACACATTTTTAATTCTTGCAGGTTGATGATATCTGAGCTGCATATGTCTGTCATCCAACACACATTCAGGGAGGGGAATGGCGTAGCGGATGCTCTAGCACGTTTTGGGAGGGACATACACATTACCCAACCCCATGATGTTATGTTTTTTGTAACCCCCCACCTTTTATGTTAATGCACTTACTTTTGGACACCACAGGGACTGCAACTGCGCGTTCAGTTCTCTCCTTGTAATGTTCTACTTATCAATGAAATGACAAATGCATGGCAAAAAAAAAAAGGGAATAGGCCGCGCATAAAATCATCTCAAGCGTTACTAATGTGGCTAAGAAACTATTTCCTTAGAAAGCTCTTTAACATATGATAGTCATTTAGAAAGTTCATTGATAGTAAATTTTTTTACCCCCTTTTTTCTCATTGTGATCTTGACTAGAAGGCAATAGAACGAAATGTAACGCTGCCACCATCAAAGAATGTGGTGCAGTGGATGAAACTGTTTTTCTCTTACCAGAGGTCTCGAGTTCTAGCATTGGGTATGAAAAAAAATCTTTGGTAGGGAGCGCTTCCCCCCAAATGAGGCCCTATGATGCGCGAATCCAGATATAGTCGGGCTCCAATGCGTATACCGGACACAGGGTGGGAAACAAAAAATTTCCAACGTTGCCGGATGCATGTAATGATTTTTTTTTTTCGGTCTGCCTAAAGTTTGATAGAATTGTATTGGTGGAAGATAGCATGTAAAATATATTTGGAAGAATAATTGAGTTGCACGCAAACTGATCGAAATACCGCCATAATAATAAAAGATACAGCATCTGATTGGCTGTTTTTCTTTTTTACTACTAGAATTTTCTAGCTTTCATGTGGCTATGTTTAGAAAAAGGCAAACAACTGTTCTCTTTTTAAAAAACCCAGAAATTGAAATACTAACAAGTTTACAGTCCAACCGAGTCGCAGAAATTGCAAGACATCCCATGTAGAATCCCGAAAACCTCAGTTGCTTCATTTTCCGTACAGTCGAAGATACAATTCAAGAGGTGCACAGCTAATGATATTTGGGAGATATCGCTATTCTTAGATAACCAATTTACATTTTTCTTTTATTTGAGCTAAATGTACATAGTAAATTCACTAAGTTTCACATACTAGGTAATATTTGCATTTTTCAATTTATTATAGAGCTAGGAAATAAATGAGACCACGAATCGTGTCCAAGTTTACTTATTCACTATCGACTTGACACACCCCTTAAGAAGAAAAAAAGGCAGTCTAGTGCACTTAGCTCCCGCTATGCGTGAGGATCGGGAAAAGGTCGGACCACAAGGGTGTATTGTACGCAGTCTTACCCTGCATTTCTGCAAGAGGCTATTTTCACGGCTCGACATGATAGCAACTTTATCAGTTAGGCCAAGGTTCCCCTTCACACCTCTTAAGAAACAATAAATACTATGATAAAAATTACTATATTACTCCTATTATTATATGTTGATAAATGAACTAGAAATAAATAGTACTCCCTCATTTCATTTTTAGTTAAATAGTTTTGACTTTGCGCTCCCAGAAAAAATAAATGAAGTATGTATTTTACAATTTCACCCATAATAATGATAGTATTTCAAAAAGTTTAATTCAGGGAATGAATAGTTAATAGTATAATGTATAAGTAAAAGTAAAAATATTTTTTTAGTACAGTGGATAAATGAAAGTGATTGGAGTGAGTAGTACTTAATAAGAAGGGTAAAATATGTATAAAATGATAAACGAACCATTGGTTTTTCAAACTGGATAAGTACTCCTTCCATTCACTTTTATTTGACACGTTTGACTTTTCACGCCCTTGGAAAATAATAAATGAAGTGTCTAATTTACTATGATACTCATGTTAATTGATGCATATTTTATTGGATGTGAGAAAATAATTTAAAATGAGAAATAAATATTATGGGTATAACAAAAAGAATTTGTCTTTTCTTGATATGCGTAAAATAATAAGTAAAAATAAAAACATTACCTATAAAGTAAAAATGAACGAAAAAAGTAAAAATGAACATCTACTTATAACACAGACAAAGTAAATTTGGAGGGAGGGAGAAATTTAATTCATGTTTGTTGTCTTTCGATGCTTAAGACTTTGGTCCTACCCCGACAAGGAGCAAAATTCACACTTTAATCTCGACACTTTTGTCCGTGTTATTTAATGTACGTTCTTTATTAGGGCATAGTCCACAGACCAAATTCGACTAATTTCAAGACTCCATCATTCTCGGTAAAAGTATTTTCAGCTGTAAGGTCTGACTCTCTTTTAGGCACATTTCATAGTGATCACCAATAATTAATTTAAGATTCAAACTTAATCACCAGTCATTTTCCAGTAAAAGATATTTTGTCAGATCTAATTATTCTTTAAACGAGAGAAGTGTAGCAGGTAACTTACCTGGAAAAAATTAGACATTTTGAAAATCTATTGCGTTTGTTTGAAACAACAAATAGTGAAAGAATCTGAGTCTTTGCTGCAAGAACTGGAAAATGTTTTTCGACTTCTTTTCAACCAAATATTATTAGATTCAGAGAAAAGTCTTTTAGTTTTTCTCCAAAATTGAAAAACTTTTTCCTAATGATGTTAGGTAAAAAGAAATTTCAGTATTTTTAAAGAAAAAGTGGCAGATTTTTGGGAGACAAAAAAATTATCAAATTTGAAACAAACACTTGAGGAAATTCTTCGCAACTGTTTGACATTATATTTTAAGAAAAGAAATTTCAAATTATAACCAGTTAGTTACTTGCCATGACACTACTGAGATTGAAGATGATATGCATGGTTTCGCACAAACTCTGTTTACATTTCACTCGAAGTAATAAATGACTTTAGCTATGTTAGAACTTCTATTTCTTTCTCCTCCTCGAGTCAAACTTGGTATTAGTGATTAGTTTTTCAATGACGGCATGTTTTTACACTCAAAAGAGAAAGAGTTCGGTAAAAATTAAGAGTTTAAATTATATACACCGTTAGCCTATAGTATTATTTACTCTTAAAATTGGATAACAATTAAATTTATAATGTGATTTTAAGGATACGTGATTTCACCTAACACCAATTTTGATAGATGCGATGATAAATAATAGAAATTGACAATAAAGTAAAGCAAACCAGCGTCAGAATGCATTCAGCTCTCGAGCTAATGTGCCCTCGAACTGACTGATACTAAAATAATGAAGTAGAAAGTAAAATGATGAACAAAAGAGTATAAGCGAGGGAGAATGTTATATTGCTTTGATATGTGTGAATAATGTGTCTTACAAATGATTAGAACTCCCTTTTATATAGTAGATGAATTCTACTTATGGTACAATTGTAATTACAAAAGGAAATCTCATGATTAGTTAAACAAACGCTCTTGATTCGATCTGTTCCGATATTTCTGCCATGATCTTCGACCAGTCACGGATACCTCGCCTTTATGTTATTATGCTATCTTCGGTCTTGCTCGATGTTTGTCTCATTTGGCTTCGATCTCGACAGGTACCTCGAATCCCGAACTCGGTCTCTTATCTCCATGCCTCGATCTGGTCTATTACGGGATCGATCTTCGATCCATTACCCTGGTCTCGGTTAATCAATAAAATCGGGTGGGTGGGCCCGATTTTAACCGTATACAGATAGTCCCCTTATTTTTTGGAGTGTAATGACAAGAAACGAATTGAGCCTTTGATTTTTATCTCGATGTGTCATGACATCATCTTCGTGACGTAAGCGACAGAAGTGATCGAAATGTCCCGTCGGTACAGTTCCCCAGGTTGTTAATGTGTGTCAGTTGGTGGTCGGCCATTAGCAACTTTGAACCCTAGCAACTTTGAATCTTTGTCGTGAATTCCATAAATAGGCCTCTTTTACACTTTTTCAAACTTTACCTTCAACCCTTTCTACTTTAACCTTCAAAGTTTTTAAATTTCTTCATCTGCAAATCTACAAGTTTTGCTGCTAACCTCTTCTTAAAATACCAAATCTTATCATCTTCATCTATCTTTAACTTCAAAACCAAATGGCGAAAACGTCAAAAAACTGTGCCTTAAAAAGAAACTGCTTCATCCTCTCAATCGGCCGACGGGAAAGCGCCGATGGAACCACGCCTTGAGGAATGTATTCCCGAGGTGTGTGTTATCAGCTCAGATTTCAAGATCGAGAAAACTTCGTCGGTCCCCGGTCGTTGCGAGCCGGCATCGAGATATATATGCTCGATACCTTAGAGCTTCCTCAAGAAAGTGAAGAAGTATTGCAACTGGAAAGACAAAGAGGTTGTGATACCGGCCCCAGATGAGGCTATTACCACCTACGTGGAAGGGTACTTGAGTGTTTAAACTTACCCTTTCACGTTGGATCCTCTGGACCTAGTCATCGTGGAATTCTGCAAAAAGTACCAGGTGACCCTCGGCCAGATTCATCCCTCCTTCTGGAGCAAAGTCGACGGTCTCCCCTTCACCCTCGACCACCTCATCAGGTTATACAGCCCCCGGCTTTACCGAGGCAGGTTGATAAAACTCCAGCATCGAGCCATCAAAGTTTTCATCTCCAGTATAGACGAGGACAAGGATCAAGGCTGGATGGGTCGATCCGTCAGGGTGTTTCACCTTGGACCTAATTCCGACCGAGAAGATGTAATTCCCCGAGAGGTGGAATATGAAACGTAAGTACGATCCCCTTTTTAGTTTTTATTTGTTACTTTACTTCTCCGCTTTCTCTTATTTATGTTTTTTTTATGTAGCCGCAGCCTGGATGCTCGGTGTCATCCCTGGCCTTAAGAGCTGGGTTAGGGACCTAGTCTCAACCTCGACGTATGTTGAACGCGCATGGAGCGACTTATCAAAGGGCCGATGGGAAGCCAAAATCACGATAAGCTTTTTTTCATGTGTATAGTGATTTCGCTAAGACATTCCTCTCATACTTACTCAACTTCTTTTCCTGCAAGTCTCGGAGAAAAAGAGAAAAAGGACCTCATCCTCCGAGGATCCAGAGTCCAAGAAAAAAATGGCTCGTAAGCTGAAGAAGGACACCATTCCCTTGCATACTGAGTCAATCCGAATCCTAAGAGAGGAAGAAGAGGAAGATGAAGACGGCTCCGGGCTGGTGGCCCGAACAAAGATGAATACTGAGGCTCAAAGGGCCGTCTAGCCGGTAGGAGCCAAAAATAATCTGCCCCGAGCTGATGGGGCCTCGGGAGGTGACTCGGGTGGAGTCCCCGAGTTGGAAAAAACTGAGAGTGCCTCGTCTCGAGGCAAAAAGGTAGCGGAACCGACTGTGGAGGTCAGTCTCGAGTCTCCTCGAGATGAAAAGATTGCCCCAAAAGACCCACTTGAGGCAATAGTAGTTGGAGACTCCCCATCCCTCCTTTCATTTTTCAAGGAGATGATCAAACCTTATTCCATGGTATTTACATGAGGTTCCTCTTTAAGAAAGTCCCTGAGAGGGCTTAGTTGATCCATGATTTATGTTTCACCCTCACGTGCGAAATTATAGAAGATCCCCTTTAAGATCAAACAATTCCATCGAATTGAGTATGATTGTATGTGTGATAGCTGATTCTGGAGGCCCAAGCCATGAAGACTCCTAATGCAGAAGGAGCTCACGGAGGGGAGGACCTCTTCCGTGGTTATTTTGTCGGGATCGAGGATGGTGCCGGTATGAGCGACTTGGAAATACCGAGAAAGTTTTAGAGTGATACCTCCTCAAGTTTCAGACTGACCGATCAATTCCCGACCCCCAGCGTCTGTCCCCGGATCAAACAAATGATCGTCATCTCCATCCCAGAGGATGCTCGAGTTTTTGTTGCCCCTGTGGGGGTGGCTAGTTATATTCGGGGTTTGGTCAGGAAGGAAGACCAGGCCCTGATGGACTAAGGGGAGCACCGTGACTCTTTAATAAGGCACAACAAGCCTTGAGTCGGGTAAGCCTTGACTTCCCTTGTTGATATTATACTTGTCTTTTTCTTTCTGGATAACTTCTTTCCATTTGTCTATGTAGGCCTCAGTGCTTCATCATGAGGCATTTTCTAGGTATCGAGCAGAATTGAGTCGATACGAGGCTGACATTCAGAGGCTCACCGAGGAGAAGAACGCCCTAAAACTCTTCAGTGGGCAAAAAGAAGAAGAAATCAAAGACTTTCTGGTTGAGTTAGCCGCGACTCAAAAAGAACAAACCGACCTGACTGAGCAGGTAAATTGAATCTTAGAAGCTCATGGCATCATTTCGGGAATGGTCGCTAACAACTCGATCTCGTAGGTCCAGCAGAAGCTCGAGAGAATCGAGCAGCTTCGAGGAGAGGTCGATGCGATGAAGGCGGAGACCCTGACATGGAAGCAAAAAATGGACTGCCTCGCCTCAGAGAAGGAATCTTCTCGAGCCCAGTTATCATCGGTTGAAAGTCAGCTTCAGGGTGTGAAAGAGAAGAGCTTGGCATAGGCCAAGAAAATAGAGGAGCTCGAGGCTCGGTTGGCCTCCGAACTTGCAAAGGCCAAATCTGAGGCTGAAAAGGCTAAGGCCGATGCGGAGGCGATCATGGCCGTCTACCGGTCTAATGCTGAAGCTGAAGCTGCCCAATCCCAAGCAAGAGAAACTGCTGAGGCCGCCCAAACTCGAGCACATTGGGTTTCCGAGCTCGCCAAGTGCCAATCTCGGAGGGAAACCCTCGAGGAGATCCATGCTCGAGGTTTCGATCTCACTGACGAAATAATAAAGGCCAAAGAGCATGAAGCCGATGCTAACGCACTAGCCTCCTTCGATGATGATGATGATGCCGGGAGCAAGAGCGGGGAGGACCCCAATGGAGAAGAAGATGCCCCCGGAGAAAATTAGGAACCTTAGGATTTTTCATTTATGATCTTTTGTGTAGGATCCTGATTGGACCTTGTAATATTCTCATATATATATATAAAGATCTCTTTCCTTTCTGACTTGTTTTTATTTCATTTTCTGCCTTATGAAAATTTTGTTTCATTCATGCCTTATGAAAATTTAGTTCATAAGTTCGAGGCTTAGGCAATTTGATCGAAGCCGGACTAGTGTAGTTTTTATAATCAAGTGAGTACTTGCTCGAACTCGAAGTAGGGTGTTCCTTAGGTTTTAGTTGAGTGAGGATGATTTCTCGAACTCAAAAATAAAATGGCCCTTAGGCTCTTGAATTAGGCCGATACGACCTTAGTAAAAAAGAATGGCTATTTCCCCATTTTCGGCTTGAAAAGTTTATTGTTTAATCATATAAAATATGTTATGCCTTAGCATGAAATAAGGAATTTGTTCGAGAGTTTGTACGATTCTGTACCATTAGGGTTTTCAAGGGTCGATATTATCGAGACCCTTTCTTTCGTAATTCCTTAGCATGAAATAAAGAATTTGTTCGAGAGTTCGAGCAATTTTGCACCCATTAGGGTTTTTGAGGGTCGATATTATCAAAACCCTTAGTAATTCAGCTGAGGTTAGACTTGTTAACGTACTTATGAAAATAGTCGAAGGCCTATTTATAACGGAAATCGGACGTCTCCGAACTATGCTAATTTGGCCGTAGTCTTTTTTAATATGGGATTTGCCTCTTGGGATTGTTTTCCGTTACACTTCGAACTTGTTCGAAATGTCAGTCCCCGAGTGGGGTGGACGTGGACTATAAAATCGAGGGTTGACTTTTTAAGGTCTTATGATCTCGAGGTTTTCGTAATTCGATCTCGTCTATTTTTCGGACGACAGTCCCCGAGTGTGGGGTTAGTTGTTCGAATTTCAGTTGTGATCGGCTCTTAAGCCTGTTTCCACAATAGATCAAAAGTATGAAATTGTAGAGTAAAATTTTTCTAAGGCATGAAATATTTGGCAAGTAAAAATACTTCTCTTAATATATGATTATACATGCCTACATGTTTGATGTTAGGGATCGAGTAGCCTATATGGGCACGGTTCGTTCGATCATTTGGCCCTTACAAAATTTTCCTATCGAGACCTTGTTGACATGAAGTACTTTCCTTGTAACAAAGTTTACATTCGAGGGTGATACCTCCCAGTATTCGAGGTTGATTGTAAAGAAGCCTCGGATACTGTTAAATTGCTCTAAGTTAGCACGAACAATGGTTGCGTTGTTAAAAACCTCGTCGGAAAAACCCATTTGGGACAAAAACCGGTCTAAGGGAAAAAGAGTGCAATGCGTGCTTTTAGACCTAAGGAGTTTGTGTTGAAGAATCCCTCGGTGTCTTTGATTGAACACCTCCAATTGGTAAATATAAAATACAAATGAAAATGGAGAAGGTCGTACCTTAGCAGTAATATCATTTGAGGAGTGATATGTTCCAATCGTTTGGTAATTGCTCGTCGTTCATCGTGTTGATCTTGTAGGATCCTTTTTCGATGATGTCGAGGACTTGATATGGTCCCTCCCAGTTTGGTCCAAGTTTTCCTTCGTTTGGGTGTCGAGTGTTGAGGGTGACTTTTCTCAGAACTAAGTCCCCGATTTTAAAGTGTCAAAGATTGGTTCTTTGGTTGTAATACCTTTCGATCCGTTGTTTCTGTGCGGCCTTTCGAACGAGGGCGGATTCCCATCTTTCATCTAGAAATTTGAGGCTTGTATTCATAGCCTCGTGATTTGACTCCTCCGTCACATACCAAAACTTGAGTATAGGTTCCCCGGCTTCGACCGGGATCAGCTTTGGCACCATAGACTAAAGAGAACAGTGTTTCCCCCGTACTGGATTTCGACGTTGCGCGGTACGCCCAAAGAACCTCGGGCAGTATCTCTCTCAATTTTCCTTTAGCATCGGTCAATCTTTTCTTTAGATTTTGAATGATGGTCTTGTTTGTTGATTCGTCTTGTCCATTCCCACTAGGATGATATGGCATTGATAAAATCCTTTTAATCTTGTGGTCTTCAAGAAATTTTGTCACTTTGCTGCCGACGAATTGCTTCCCATTGTCGTATACGATCTCGGCAGGCATCCCGGATCGACATATAATATGGTCTCAAATGAAGTCTATGACTTATTTTTCTCTGACTTTCTCGAAGGCATGTGCTTCAACCCACTTGGAAAAATAGTCAGTCATAAACAAAATGAATTGAGCTTTACCTGGGGCCGATGGGAGAGGGCCGACGATTTCCATTCCCCATTTCATAAACGTCCATGAGGATAAGACTGAGTGGATTTTCTCCCCAGGTTGGTGAATCATCGGCGCATAACTTTGACATTTGTCACACTTTCGAACATACCCTTTTGTATCCTTTTCCATATCGGCCAATAGTATCCTGCTCTAATGACTTTGTAAACCAATGACTCGGCACAGGAATGATTTTCGCAAGCGCCTTCGTGAATTTCCCATAGGGCGTAGTCGGTGTCTCCTGGTCCCAAACATATCTCCAATGGTCCATCGAACATTCTTCTATACAACGTTCCATCCTCGACCGATGTGAAATGTTCGACCTTTGTGCGTAGAGTCCTCGATTCCTTAGGATCCGATGGAATCTTCTCATTTTTTAGGTACTCGATATACTTATTCCTTCAATCCCAGGTTAGACCTGTTGAGTTTATTTAGGCATGGCCTTCTTCAATTACTGACTTCAAAAGTTGTGCGATAGTCCCTGAGCTAAGTTCGTCGTCTTCAACCGATGACCCCAAATTTACAAGGGCATCGGCCTCGTTGTTTTGTTCTCGAGGTACGTGTTGTAGGGTCCATTCTTTAAATTGATGTAGAGACACATGTATTTTGTCCAAGTACCTCTGCATTTGTTCTTCTCAAACCTCGAAAGTTCCATTGACTTGGTTTATCACAAGTAGGGACTCACATTTGACCTCGATGATCTATGCTCCCAAACTCTTAGCTAGCTCGAGACCTACAATCATGGCCTCATACTCGGACTCATTGTTAGTTAATTTTGAAGTTTTGATAGATTGTCTAATTGTATTACCTGTGGGCGGCTTCAAAACGATGCCTAGCCCGGACCCCTTCATGTTCGAAGCACCATCTGTGAAGAGGGTCCACACCCCCGATGATGTACCTGATTTTAATAATAGTTCCTTTTCGACCTTGGGTACGAGGGCTAGCGTGAAGTCGACCACAAAGTCTGCCAAGATTTGAGACTTGATGGTCGTTTGGGGTTGATACTCTATATCGTACCCGCTGATCTTGACGGACCATTTGGCCAATCGACCCGAGAGTTCAAGCGTGTGCAAAATGTTGTGAAGGGGATAGGTGGTCACAACACAAATTGGGCGACACTGAAAATATGGTTTTAATTTCCTAGAGGCGCTTATCAAACCAAACGCTAATTTTTCTAAGTGTGGGTATCGGGTGTCGGCCTCTCCTAGGTTTGACTAACATAATAAATAGGGAATTGCGTATCTTGCTCTTCTCGAACCGAGACCCCACTTACCGTTATCTACGAGACCGCTAAGTATAAGTAGAGTTTCTCGCCGCTTTCGGGGTGTCAATCAATGGCGGGCTCGACAGGTATCGTTTTAGTTCTTCTAATGCTTGTTGACATTCCGGGGTCGGGGTCCATGAAAAATTGCTCTTCTTCTTAAGTAGTGAGAAGAACCGGTGGCTCCTATCTAAGGACCTCGAAATGAACCGACCTAGGGCGGCTATGCGCCCCTGTTAACCTTTGTAGGACCTTGACATTATCCACGATCGTGATTTCTTTGATGGCCTTGATTTTATCGGGGTTGATCTCGATACCCCGATTTGATACCATGAAGCCGAGGAACTTGCCGGAACCGAACTCGAATGCACATTTCTCCGGTTTGAGCTTCATGTTGTACTTTCTTAGTATGTCAAAGGTCTCTTGCAAATGTTTCAAATGGTCCTAACTTAACTATCATGTCATCAATATAAACCTCCATTGATTTACCTATTTATTCTTCGAACATTCACTTTACTAGGTGTTGATAGGTAGCACCAACATTTTTTAGTCCGAACGACATTACATTATAACAATAGGTGCCATATTTAGTGATGAACGAAGTCTTTTCCTGATCCTCCGGGTTCATTTGTATTTGATTTTACCCGGAGTAGGCATCGAGAAAACTGAGGATCTCGTGGCCAGCCGTGGCATCGATCATGCGATCGATGTTTGGCAGAGGGAAAGAATCCTTAGGCAGACATTGTTTAAATCCTTGTAGTCTACTGTTACATCACGTACCTTAGAATTAGGATGTGCCGTAGTAAATTCAGATGAGTTCGAAGGGATTATGTCTATTAGGAGGTTATAGAGGGTTTAAGACATTATTATTATGAGACCCTGTAAGTTTATAACCTTGATGTCGTTAGATATTATGTTAGTGTAGTATTTTCTTTTAAGTGAAGTATTTTAGTAAAAGTTTTATAAGTATAATTTTGGATAGTTACCATTACTACTATTTTCGGATATGATAAATTATACACCTAATATGAGAGTTTATGAGATTTTCTTTATTATAAAGATAGAAATTATTTTCTCACAAGAAAATAAGGTTGTCTTTATACCATTTTAAGAATTAAGCGTACGAAAATTTACTATTTATATGAGATTAGGAAAATTATAAATTGAGAAAATATATGTATTTTTTCACATGAATGTTTTAATGAAATAATAGTGTATGTATTTATTTTATATGGTACCACATGAACATGGTAGTAGGATGTATAAAGTATATTTAAAATGAGTAGTATTTTAAGTAATTTGAGATAATTTTTAATTATGCGGGTAATGTGTTAATTACCGNAATTCAATGTTTTTGGATCACTACTTCATCTTCTCTAACGTTTCCAAGACTTCAGTTAGATAGGATGTTTGGTGCTTTAGCAACGAATTTCCTACAAAATCCTTACAATCAAAATCCACACCATAGATTGTCCAAACCCATATAATCAAACGATTACATTTTATCTTTTGTAAGCTACACTGTAAAAGGGAGTAGTACTCTTCTACGTGATTGTAAAAGGGAGTAGTACTCTTCTACGTGATTTTCTGCAAAAAAATTGCTAATTGTACAGAGGAGTCATCCTCCTTAATTATAACGTGACATGTCTTCTTCAACGAGAATTCGAGCAAGAATATCATACGGATTTTTCCTTATTCCAGGTAAATTAAGGCTAATCCTTTCTTATTTTGGCAAGATCTCGTCATTACATAAGTTTGATAACGAGGCATAAGAAAAAATTCATATCCCAAAATTTACGTATATTTTGCTAGTCTCGCAAGTTACAATATTCTCTTTATCAGGACTTCATATTCATTTGAGTATTTTATTTTTCTAGTCAATAGATCAGAGAGTCCATATATACAGTATCTCAGTATTTTCATTACCATCGAGCTATAATCGATGGGCATACCCCTATTGGGCAACCTCTAATCGGATGGTAAGTTATATACCGAGCCTACTGTGGCCGAGCTCCTATGAGCGAGCCTAGTTAGCCGAGATACAGAGACTAGTATGGTCGAACGCCTATGAGCGAGCCTACTACGGTAGAGCAGTTATGTATATATATATATATATATATATATATATATATATATATATATATATATATATATATATATATATATACCGAGCCTTATAGGGCCAGACATCTATTTTACTTACTATATTGAGAGAGTTGAGTTAGTATCAGCAGATAAGCATATCTTCAGATTATCTTTGACTTCAAGTTGCTTTCATTTATTATATTATCAGTTAAGTTTCAACTTTCAGTATTGATGCGAGGCTAGAATTCATAGTTTAACATGTTATATGCCTTACATTTTATGTGCGTTAATGATAAAAATACACTTTTTATGTGCTTAATGGAGTTTATTTCATGTGTAGGTGAATTGGAGATGGAAACCGAGCTAAATGGATGCAAATACATCGAAAATACGCTTGAGAGGTGAAGAGGGAACACCCTAGCCTTATCCAGGCGTTTGCCTTCTAAAGCCAGGCTGGCCCTGGCGTTAGGGGCGCGTTAGCCTCCTAAAGCTAGGCCTTAGAGCCAAAACGCCTGGTCTCCTGGTTCTGGTCAATTTCGAGTTTTGACGAGTTTAAGTGTTTCCCGGTTGAAATAGAAGTCTCCTACACGTTTAGGGTTTGTCCTAAACTTATAAATAGACCCCAAAAACACAACTTAGGGAGAGATTCGATGAGAGGAAGCCATTGAAGAGACGGACTGCAAGACATCAAATTGTACAAATTTTCTTCATTACTTTGTAGTTTAATTATGCAAATTATTTTAGATTTGATTCTTATGAACATGTTTAGCTAATTTCTTGTAGAACCCATTGGGGGAT